>PVIJ01002464.1:0-160266 GCA_004024925.1 Scalopus aquaticus | reverse complement strand
GGAGCTGTTGGCAGCGGTGACGCGAGTTCGACGCCCAGCCGGGGAGAATCCCACATGGCGCGGCAGACCTCTCCTGCCTCGCCCGCTGCTCCCCTCAGCAGTGTAGTTCTGATCTGCCTGTTCTGCTACCCGCTCTGTCTCTGGTGAACCCTCTCGCCGCCCCACACCTCTGGCCTGTACCCCAGCTTGTATGTATAAAATAAAATAAATCTTTAAAAAAAAAAAAAAATACTTGCCTCCTGAATGTGCATGAACACAAAATAAATGAAAAACAGTTTGTATTAAGGTTCAATCTATGTTATAGCCCCCAATTTACTGTTGTTCCTAAAATAAAATAAGTTTTCAAACAGACAAACATGTTCACACTTTGGAACCACTAATTCCATGCAGTCCAGTTTAAGAAATTTAAAAGGACATGTGCACAATAATTATGATAATATTGATCATCATATAGGTTTGATATCAAAATACTAAAATGTAGTTTAAATATATGAAAAGAAGCTTAGTTCCATAAATTATATTATTTTCTAAAATTTCCAACCACTTAATCATTGAAATTATAATTTCTAAGATATTTAATGATATAAGTAAATATACAAGTTTAAAAACAAAATTCAGACTTCAAACCTTTTTTCAACTTCCTAACCCTAAATAGGCATGGAAAATGTTGGCAGGAAATGCACTAAATATTAACAGTAGATCTTTTTGTATTATGGATTATTTCTTTCTCTTTGTACTTGACTATAGTTTGAAAATTCTATGTAAAGAGTGTACTAGTTTTTACTATGTGATAAAATATATGTGTGTGTGTGTTTGTGTAGCACACAGGTGTACATGAATGGGTGGGAGACTCATTTTTAGGTTAATATCTTAGGCACCATGTGTGACTGCTCCAGGGTTTGACCCTCTTTGAGTGCAATTGGCAATCATAGTTTGGCTTTGTATTGTTATGTAACTATAATTGTGCTATAATTTAGTTTGCCATACATGATTGCCAATGCTCTTAAATAGTTTATAACTTATTCCTTAAGTGTTAGTATTTCCTTTTATCAGGTGTAAAGAGAGAATAAATGTCTGAGTGGGAGCTGTGTGTCCTGGGACTTCCCTAAATTCAGAACAATATCACTGTCCCTCCTCTCAAGCAGAGAATCTTCTCTATCTATAAGCATTTTTCACACTCTGAGAAAATGTTTCTAGAGAAACACTGTTCTAAAAGAAATATTTCTAAGAATATGCTACCTACTCTCTCTGACTAAATCCTCATAATAATAGAAAACATTTTATGGCATTTGTCACATGGCCAGGAATTGTTGAAATGCTAATCCTCAGTACTATATTTTGAAGTATGTACTCTTTTTTTCCTTTCTTTTTCGCATTTCTGTTGTGCAGACAGGAAACCTGAGAGCTCCCACTGGTCAATAATTTGTCCCAGGCTGGGCCTCCCTGGTGGCGCAGTGGCTAAGCGCTGCACTGTGGAGCTGTCGCAGCAGCAACACGAGTTTGACGCTAGGAGAGATTCCCACATGGGCGCGGCAGACCTCTCCTGCCTTGCCCACTGCTCCCCTCAGCAGTGTATTTCCGTCAATCTGCCTGTTCTCCTCCGCACTCTGTCTCTGGTGAACCCTCTCACCGCCCCACACCTCTGGCCTGTACCCCAGCCTGTGTGCAAAAATAAATAAATATTTTGAAAAATGGTAATAATTTGTCCCAGGTAATGCAGCTAGGAAGAGAAAGGCCAGGAATCAAAAACCCAGTCACAATGGCTGAGTGTATAATGATTCTTAATATCATTCCTATTGGGTATTCCTTTCATATTTTCTTATCTCTGTTTCAAAATTTTGACAATGTGGAAAGAAAAGATCCTAAGCTCAGGATTGTGGTTTTGGAATGAAAGCATATTCTTTTCACTCCTATCGGAAGTTTGGTGCCTGAGTGTAAATCCAGCAGTTTCCCTGAATTGCTAAATCCTGATACTTATCATCACCATGTTTAAATGAGGACTTAGTGCATGAGGGAGTTACTTACCATTTTGGTTTTGAACATATCTCAGAGCAGCTAAATTCCCAGCTGTTACTTTTCATTTTTCATTGTGAAAAGATGTCATAGAAGTTTTTGCTTTCAAAAGTGGCCCTGAAATTTTTAGTAATTTAAACCAGGATGCTTCATATCTAAAAATGTATCACTAACACTAAACTCAATTTGCTTTGGTTGATTAATATTTTTTTATAGACAGTATCTAAGGTATATTAGCACTACAACATAGTGTACCTTATGGGAGTATACTTTTCATAGATTTCTATGATTTTTTTTGTTCTATGAGATAATTCAATTAGAATTAGTACTATATTACAATTAATGGATGTTAAAATCTTCTAAATATATGTTTATTTACTTTTTTTTACATAGATTTCAACCATAGAGAGTAATGATCTAGAATAAAATGCATTAATATGGTAGTATTACTTGAGCTAAGACCTGGTGTGTTACATTAGGACTATAATAGCAATGGTTAATGATTCTTAGCAAATCCTTAGGACTCACCTTACAAGCTTCATGTAAAATATCTATAGAAGCATGCTTTATTAATCTAAAATCATATTTCTGTTTGTTCTTTTGGTCTATGTGCTTTGGTCATCCTCTTTGAAGAAAGGCTCCAGCTTGGTTTCACAGTGCCTATTCAGTGTTCTGTATTCAGTGAGAATTACAACACATAAAAAACTGATTTCCAAATGCACATGTTTGCATGTGTGCCTGAATATTTTCTGTGTAATTGAACATTTGAAGTTATGTTTCTTATTCAATGATTATAGCAGTTTGGGAAGATTGCCAAATGCTTAATATGAATTGAAGTAAGAAACACCTATTTCCCAGCACTTAGTGCTGAAAAACTATTATTTGTAGAGTTTTCAAAGTAATAATAGTGGTGTTGGTGGTAATACTAGACAGCTGGCTTTTTTCTCTAAACCACAGACCTAATGACCTTAGGAAAGCTTTCCTGTGACTGACGCCTACCTTATGAACACAGAGTCATAGGTTACCCATTTTATACAAACCCACACACATACACACACACACACACACAGAAACAAATAAAAAAAGTGAAATACCTATTTTAAAATGATTTGTCTAGGAGGTTTTCACAACCCCCTCCAAGCAGAATTAATATTTCATTCATTTTCTTGCAGTGCTGGGTATTTTGTGCTGCTATAGCAAATTTACATTGTATTAAATGCAACTGTATGCATCTGCTTCCTCCACTAGTATCTGAGCTACGTGACAGCAACAGTCAATTCTTTTTTTATTTATCTCCTTTTCTCATGCTAGTACACTGACTGATACATCTGCTGGGTGTGTAATAATCGTCTATTGTTAATTATAATTTTGGAATATTATCAAAATGGGATAGGTTTCTTTGGGATGGTATCTATAAAAACTTATTTCTCAACGGTTTCTGTAGAAATTTCAGAGACTTTGAAGAAGGACATTGCAGGCATGGACATGAATGAAAAAAGGCTCAGAATGCATTATATGTGAAGGGGATTGTACGGCAATAGAATTGAGGGTTAGGGCTGGAAGATAGTTTTGTGCTTAGGTTTGTGTTGTGGCAATGTTTCTGCCTGGTCAGGGATGATGAATGGATAGTATTCTTTTGTTTTTTTTTTTATTGTCATTTATATCTTTTACATTTTGTATTCCCCTTGGGTAACCCACCACCAATTCACCTGTGATCCATCTCTGTGGTCCCTTGTGTCCTTTTCTACTCCATTTTGTGCCCTTATCCTCCCCTCCCCCCTCCCCGCTCCCCACCCACTGAGTGTCTCTCTCCTGTTTGGTTTCCTTATAGTCCTGTTATAAGTGAAACCATTCAATATTTTTCTCTTTCTTTCTGGCTTATTTCACTGAGTATGATCCTCTCTAATTCCATCCATGTCACTGCAAATTACATTTCCTTGATTATAAGTGATATTGAGCATTTTTTCATGTACCTGTTGACCATTTGCTTTCCTTCTTTGGAGAAGTGTCTTTTTAGCTCTTCTGCCTATTTTTTGACTGGGTTATTGGCTTTGTTTTTGTTGAGTTGTGTGAGTTTGTTGTAAATTTTTGTTATTAGTCCTTTAGCGGATGCATTGGGTGCAAAGATCTTTTCCCAGTTGGTAGGGTGTCTGGTAGTTTTGGTTAATGTCTCTTTTGCTGTACAGAAGCTTTTTATTTTGATGTAATCCCATCTGTTTATCTTGTCCTTCACTTCCTTCGCTTTGGGGGATGTGTTTTTCAAGATTTTGCTGAGATGTATGTCATGTAGAGTTTTGCCTATATTTTCTTCTATAAATCCGCATATCTATGAATAACTAATCTTTGACAAAGGAGCAAAGAAAATGCAGTCAAACAAGGACAGTCTTTTCAATAAATGGTGCTGGGAAAACTGGACAGCCACATGCGAAAAAATGAAGCTAGACTACTACCTCACACCCTGCACAAAAGTCAACTCAAAATGGATAAAAGACCTGGATGTAAGACCTGAAACCATAAAATTTATAGATGAATAGAGAGTATTCTATTGGAGGTAGGTAGACTGATTAGCATGGGAAGTTACTGGAGAAAACATATTTCATCTATGTTTTATAATGGAAGGAAGAGTAAGGATAATAGTCAAGTTAATTAATTGACTCACAGCTTAAAGACCAAGCTATCCCGTGATACAAAGGAATATTTAAGGAGTTATGATAGAAATAGTGTGTGAACATACCCAAATGCCCAAAAATTGATGACTGGATCAAGAAGATGTGGTACATGTACACAATGTAATACTATTCAGCAATTAAAAATGATAAACTAATGCAATTTGCAGCAACATGGATGGAACTAGAAGGGATCATACTCAGCAAAATGAGCCAGAAGGAAAAAGAAAATTATCGAATGGTTTCACTTATAGGAGGAATATTAGAGGAGGAAGAGAGAGGAGCCAAATAAGAGATCAGAATTGGTGGTGGGAAACCTACGGGGAATACAAAATAATGTAAAGAATATAGATAAGAAAAAATTTTAAATGGAAAAAAAACTTAAAAAAAAAGGAAATAGTGTGTGAAGAAACTTGCCAATAGTAATACAGTGGCATTTTTTTAAAATTTGTTTCTATGTGTACTGAAAAGGCATTCTGCTGTACCCTGAATGCAGCATATTTGTAACTTGAAATTAGCATGGTTTTAAGTGAATTTTAAAATGAGGATAATTGCTTTCGAAACTTTATTTCCTGAAAACTATAAAAAAGTGAAACAGTTCATTTAAGGCCTAATTTTTATTGAATGTTTAATATATGCCAGGCACAAATATTAAGATCATGACATGCATTATCTCATTTAATGTTATAAAGTAAGTACTCAACCCAATTTTTTAGTTAAATAAAAAATGATAACAATACTTTATTTCTAAAGGATTTTCCCCAAATCACAATCGTGAGCAGAGTGGAGCCAGGATTTAATCCCATGGTATCTGACTTTAGACACTTTGTGTGGCTTCGCAGAAACATTCCTAGGAAACCAGATACCCAGTCCCTGTATTTTAAACTGGTCACATAGCAGTGTTATGCAGAGTTCTCCTTATTGAAAGGTATTTAAATTGCCTGCAGGTAGTCTCTAGATTTACAGGAATTTCATACATGCTCCATTAGAAAACAAGGCTCTCATCAGCATTGATACTTTTATAATCATTCATCAGTTATCACCCAAAATTCTTTTTTTTTTTTTAAAGATTTTTTTTTTCCATTATTTTTACATACAAGCTGGAGTACAGGCCAGAGGCGTGGGGCGGCGAGAGGGTTCACCAGAGACAGAGCGGGTAGCAGAACAGGCAGATCAGAAATACACTGCTAAGGGGAGCAGTGGGCGAGGCAGGAGTGGTCTGCCCCACCATGTGGGATTCTCCCTGGCCGGGCGTCGAACTCGCGTTGCCGCTGCCGACAGCTCCACAGCGCAGCACTTAACCGCTGCGCCACCAGGGAGGCCCTATCACCCAAAATTCTATCAATGAGTTTCTGAGTTGTCTTGATTCCATCTTACCCAGTTTTTCATATTATTGCCAAAGTGAGTTTTCTACAATGCAGACCCAATCATGTCAATTCCCTACTAAAGTCATTCTGATGCCTTTTTTTTCCAGAATGTTTTAAATTCCTTAATGTGGCATATAAGTTCCTTTCTGGATCTACTTATCACTCTTGTCTGTCCACTTCTTTCCACTCCCTCACTCTACAGCTAGCCTCTCAAACTCCACATTTATTCCAACTGGAAATCTATACCTACTACCTCTGCTAACGAGAGCATTTTCTTCCTTGCTTCCCACACCATTTTGCGCCTACTTTTAGGCACGTTCTGTAGAAAGTATTTAGGCATTTGCCCTCCGTCTCTTAAAGTATTCTTTACCTCCATTTCGTAAGACATTATGCAATCAGAGTGTCTGATACTAATTTTTACCTCTTGCTTGACTTCAAGCTTATTGTGGGGAGAGGAGATGTGTTTATTTTCTTCATTTATGATCCCCAATACTTAGTACATTATAAGAACTCAAATGTTTTGTTGTCTACATGATTGCTCGCAAGCATCCCTTAACATACTATTTGGAACATATAAAGTATAATTTTAAGTGGTTCAACAAATATAACTTCATTTAATCCAGACAAAACTCCCATAAATTTGATACTGTTACTTTGCTCAATGCAGCATATGGGAAATTTACTATACAGGGTGTTTTAAGTATCTTGCCTAAGGTCACTTAGCTAATAAGTACCAATACTAGGTTTTAGACCCATGCAGATTGGCTTGAGAATCTGGTCTCTTGATTACTGCTATGCTGCCTCTCTGAAGATATAAAGTCAACAGATTAGTGTTCTAGGTGACTCTTGTAAGGTAGGGCATTCAAAAGAGAGAAAAAGAAGCAAGATGGTTATTGCTCCCATTTTTACCACTACCAGTATGTGATTCTTGTGACTTCCCTGTGTCTTAGTTTATTTATCTTCAAAATTAGAAAACTGTGGATTAATTCCAAAGTCTTTGTTCTCTAAATGACAATGATTTTAACCAACCACTTAGTTTGCTGCTGTGTATATTAAGTATTAAAAAGAATTTACCAAATGTCTGTAATCTGAAATCAGTATCCTGTCTACAGACTTTATCCTCTTAACTCCACTGCTTGGGAAATTAATAATTCGATACTATTACTCTCAGATCAAGGAATTGGACTTGAATAAGGCTTCCAAATGAATGAACTAACCACCTTAACACTTCCTAAGAAATAAAAGTGAGTCTCCACTACTGAATTTAATTTAGCATATAATTTTCAATAATAATAATAATAATAATAATAATAATAATAATAATAATAGTAGTAGTAGTAAATAAGCAATGCAGGCCATTGCCTACTCCAGTGGCTAGCTCATAAGAGGCATTCAGTAATATTTCTCTGTGGATTTTACTTTCCCTTTGAGTTTTTAGTTTTATCGCCATTTTCCTGTCCTTAACAATATTCATCAAAAAGTGGACAACTAGTAAACTTTCTGGCTTATTTGGGACATGTTCCTATTTATAAAAACCATGGTATCCAGACTCTGAATTATGAGCAAATACATTTGTAGGAAGAAAAACTTTTCGTTTGCTCTCTCACTTAAGGTATGCTATTATAGAAGTGCTGCTTTGTGTTATTTTTTTTTCAAAGTAAACTGTTTTATTTATTTATTTATTTTTGGATTTTTTCCCTTCTCTCTTTTTTTTTAATATATATTTTTATTGTTATTTATGTCTTTTACTTTTGTATTCCCCTTGGGTAGCCCACCACCAAGTCACCCGTGATCCATCTCCATGGTTATTATGTGTTATTTTTGTCTTTCATCAGTGGATACTATTTCCAATGAGTTCTGTTGGAATGTAAGTGTGATTGGACCTTCTTTGAGAAAGTCAGAAAGTTTTATTAAATGTCAAACATATTTCATTCTTAAGGCAAATGGATATATGGCTACTTCTAAAGATTGAATATTAAATGCTTTCAAGGCAAAAAAAAATTAAATGTATTCACATCATATTTTTTTATGTAATTTAATTTTAATGATCAATACCCTGATGATCAAACATTGAAATTAGGTTCTTGCTATGAGATAAAAGATGAGTGAATTTCACATGTATTATTTTAAATGTAAGTCCATTTTCATTTATTAGTAGCACTAAGTGTTTAATTGAATAAAAAACTTTTCACTAATTGTGAATAAGTAAACAGCTTTAGTAATGCAAATATAAAAACTACCATTGTATTACATACCATTAGTCAAATTATGTCCATCTAACGATCAAGAATCAGTAATGACACACAGAAAATATATCCACAGCAGTTGGTAATCTGTGCACAGTGTGAAATTCTGAGCAGGTTATGTGTATGGTATATTAATCCTTCTCTCAGCAGGTTTCAGAGCAACTTTTGTTTTGAGAACTTTGAAAGCCACAGGGAAGCATGTTTAATGGTTTTTATTCCATGAAAAGACCAAGAGTATATGATAATTCATTACCTAAATCCACAATACCTTCTTATTTTATGGTGTGTAAGGAATCCTCAATCTATGCCTATACATTGTTTACCCTACAACACTTGAAATTTAATAAAAAAAACAGAATAAATAAAGCAACTCACACTGTTGCTGTTTTAAATACCTGTTCTAAAACAGATACTATATCCATTTTTTTTGTGTGAACTTATTATTTTTTTTAAGATTTATTTTATTTATGCATACAAGCTGGGATGCAGGCCAGAGGTGTGGAGGGGTGAGAGGATTCACCAGAGACAGAGTGGGGAGCAGAACAGGCAGATCGACTGAAATGCACTGCTGAGGGGAGCAACTGGCAAGGCAGGAGAGGTCTGCTGCGTCATATGGGAATTTCCCTGTCCAGGTATTGAACTCATTCTTCACTGGCTCTGGTTAACTTCATAGTGCTGTGACTTAACTGTTTAGTGCTGTGACTTAACCGTTGTGCCACCAGGGAGGCCCAAGTGAGCTTAATTGTTTTTATTTAAAATGAAAGAAAAGTCATTAAGTTCTTCACTTAAGAGACTTGATTATTTAAAATAATAAGAATTACTGAAAACTTGCATGGTTGGACATATAAAAATGTGAGAAATTATCACATAAGCAAGCTGTGCATTTCAGTATAATATAAAACATCCTTTAAAAATTCTTATGTCAGAGCAATGAAGGGTAAATTGGAGAAAATTCATGTGAGAGAAAATTGTTTAAAAAATTATCCTAGAAATTGAGATAAATAATATTAGATAGATTTAAAAAAAAATATTTCCTTCCTTTTAGCTTTAATTTTAGAATTTTTCTAAAATAATGCTCAATGAAAAATAAATCATCTCTGTATACACTGGTTTGTGTGATTCATATCAGGGCATTTGTACATATGAGAAATCAGATTACTATAAAATAACATTCTTTTCCTTGAGACAATAAACATTATAGATCTGTTAAAGAATTACTGCAGGCAGGCAGGCAGGCATGGGATTGTGATCTGATGATTGTTCAGAATATGTGATTCTGCACAAAAAGTCCAAGAAATACTTGCGAATTTCCTCAATAATATGGAGGGGAAAAAAGCAAAAACCTCAAATCAGTTGTTACTTATTGTGAATGTTTGAAAATGTAATCAAATAGTTAGCCATAACCTGTGCATGTTGACAAACAAAATGTCTTTAACATACCACAATTGAAACTAAATTTTAAGTCTTGACATCATTGTGATTGTCAGTCTTCCTGGGAAACACGGATCAATCGTATTTGTATGCTTCTAACTTGGCACCTCTGGGCTCCAGGAAATATTCCATAATATGTATACCCACTAGGTTTATGTTTGGCTGCATTTAGCAAGAAAAAATAGATATGGTAAGGATTTGTTTCTCTTTCATATAAAAGAAGTTCCTATGTAGGCCATCCAGGGCTTAAATGGCAGCTCTGCAGTGTTATCCTGGTTCATATCTTCTGCTTTGTCATTCTCAACTTGGGGTTTCCAAATTCAAGTGTTGAAATGATTATTACTGTGTCAACATTCCAGGCCATTCTAATCTCTACCTTTAAGGAGAATCTCTTGGGCACATACTACTGCTTAAATGCCCTTGTCTAGACTTTACATAGCCATTACATTGTACAAGACTGAGAGCTTTTTTACTGAACATATTGTCCAGGATTCTATTAATAAAGAAGAGGTGGGAATGGATATTATAAGATAATTACCAAGAAAAACAAATATCTAAAATATAATCATACTATGAAATTGAAGGCTTCATGGAATTAAAACTATGCTATATTCATGTAAGTGTTCATAAGCTGTATCTTTCCCCTACTAGTCAGCTTTTCAAGATGTGTGTGAAGAACAGGTGGTGGCAACCATCATAAACTTGTCTGAGTATAAAATTAGGGTCAATGGTCCAGTACAGGAAAGCCGTGAGAAAATGTTAATTAATGTTGTAAACTCATCCTCAAAACTCAGAGACTTACTGAACACACTGAGAAATAGCAATAGACTCACAACTGGCTTTGGGGAGTCCCTTCAGACAGAGTCAATCTGAGATGCAGCGACAAATAAAAGGAGGACATAAAAAGGTTGCAAAGAACAGTTCCCAATTCGGTGGGGGTGGAGGGAAGTAGTGATCACATCCACATATCAGTAGCACACCTCATGAGCAGTGGAACTTTTGAGTTGAGAAGGGCAGCAAATGGAATTAAAAATGGAAGGAACACATACTGGGAAGAGAGAATAAACTATAGCAAAGCAAATTTGTTTATTCTTTCAACTAAATGTGAAAAATTGTTACTTCCTTTGCTAAAGGCACACATCTTACTAAAGAAATTTGAAAGTTAATACATGTTACAATGGAGTCCATGAATACACTGGCATTTTGTTTTTCTTGCTCTGCAGTTTACTCATATGACTAATAGATTGTGTCTAAGTAAGAATTTGATGAGTTGGTTATTTCTCCAGAATTTATGGTCACATTCCTTGGATGGTAGTACTGCTGATAATAGTCAAACTGACAGTTAGGAATTATAGAATTCAAGAGGATGGCCATTATTTCACTTTGAGATAGATGCAATTCCACAAAAGGAATTTCATTCTCTACATAAAGAAAATTTATGTAGCATTTTATTTTTTTTACTGCTTTTCTTTTCTTAATTGCTTCAATTTAGTTAATTAGACAAATAAAATATAACCTACTTAGCCAGAAATATATACTTTTTTTGAGGGAAATACTGTTGCTTCAACTTGGTGAGGCAGCATATCAAAAGTGGTGTGTGTGTGTGTGTGTGTGTGTGTGTGTGTGTACACATACTCACTCATGCATGTGCATCTGTGCCTTCACAGAATTTTATAAATTATATTTTAAAAATGTATGAAAATAAACTTTTAGAAGCTGAGTATGTAGGTATGTTTTCACGGTGAAAGTATAGGTGGGTTTATTTTCAGGTGCCCTCGTTGTTCAGAAAAGACTGAAAAAAAAGGCTGTGGATGAATGCTTGTATGTCAGAGAAAAGAGTTTGAGTAGAATCAAAGTGATAAGCTATAAGTGTAGAAAAAGAACCATTAAGGAGGGAATTCATAGAAAGCCAGAGAGAAGAGCTATAAGACAGGAGGCAAAGATCAATTCTGGTCAGAGGTGCTTAAGCATCTCTGAGCAGAGAGGTTAAGAAAGAAGCTGGAGGATTAGGAAACCAGAAGATAATTTGTCATTGTATCCTGACAGGACTGAATGCTGGAGGTAGTTGAAACCAGTCCCGTTCCAGTGAGTAAACCAATGCAGAGAATGTGGGGTCAATGAATATTTAATCTGTAACAAGCCTTTTGTGAAGGGAAGGAAATCAGACAATAACACAATCTATTAAAGATTAATATATACCTGGGGCCTCCTCAGAGGCTCAGTGGTTAGATACTGTACTGTGGAGCTGTGGGCAATAGCAACGAGAGTTAGATGCCCGGCCAGGGAGATTCTACATGGCGCAGCAGACCTCTCCTGCCTCACCCGCTGCCCCCCTCAGCAGTGTGTTTCTGTCAATCTGCCTGTTCTACTCCCTACTCTGTCTCTGGTGAACCCTCTCACTGCCCCACACTTCTGGTCTGTACCCGAGCTTGTATGCAAAAATAAAAATAAATCTTTAAATATAAAAAAGATTAGTATATACCTGTGCCATTCAATATTGGAATTGCTATGTGGCTATTGAGTACTTGGAATGAGACTGGTCTGAGATAAGATGGTGATCTGTGTGAAATCTATACTAGATTTCAAATTGGTATGAAAATAATGCAAAATATCTCATTGAACATTTACCCTGATTACATGTTGAAATTATTATTTTGATATATTGTATGAAATATGTATTGTTAATATTAACTTCATCTGTGTATTTTACATTTTTAATAAGGTTACTGAAAATTTTTTAAATTGTGTATTTAGTTTATAATTGTGACACATATTCTATTGGACAGTAAATGCTGGTCTGTAACCTATCTCTAATTTGCTACCTCAATTTTTGACAATAATATATGAGGGAAAATCAGAAACCATTCTGAAAACTAATTTTTTGCCTACATTAACTTAGAAGTGTGATTTGTTAGAATGGAAAGAACATGAGCTCCTGGATTCAGCTTTGCCGCTAACTAGCTATATAGCTCCAGGCAAGTTGTTTAACTTCTGTGAGTCTTGATTTTCTCATCCATAAAATGAGAATCATAATACTCACCATACAGGGTAATTGTGAGGATTAAGTGTGAATGTAAAGGGCTTTGCAGGCAAAGTTCATGTCACATTATTTGCACTTAATAAATGTTAGTTACCTTCTTTCCTTTCTATGTGACCTATATCTCTGTTAAAAGAGACAGAATTGGCTTCCTGGTGGTACAAGGAGTTGAGTCTCAGCACTAGGAAGCTATCTGCAGCCACTGCAGCACAAGTTCGATCCCTGGCCAGGGAGCTTCCCACATGGTGCAGCAGACCTCTCCTGCCTTGCCCGCTGCTCCCCTCAGCAGTGTATTTCAGTCAATCTGCCTGTTCTGCTCTCCACTCTGCCTCTGGTGAATCCTCTCACCCCACCACAGCTCTGGCCTATATCCCAGCTCTTTTTTTATTAAAGATTTATTTATTTATTCATACAAGCCGGGGTGTAGGTCAGAGGTGTGTGGGGGTGGGTGAGAGAATTCACCAGAGACAGAGTGGGGAGCATACAGGCAGATTAACTGAAATACACTGCTGAAGGGAGCAGTGGGTGAGACAGGAGAGGTCTGCTGCCCCATATGGGAAGTTCCCTCGCCAGGTATTGAACTTGTGCTGCAGGATACCTTCACAGAGCTGTGACTTAACCCATTGCGCCACCAGGGAGGCCCTACACCCCAGCTCTTGTATGCATAAATAAATAAATCTTTTTTTTAAGAGATGATTGTAGTTGATGGAATTAGAGGGGATCATACTCAGCGAAACAAGCCAGAAAGAAAGAGAAAAATATTGAATTGTTTCACTTATAACAGGACTATAGGGAAACCAAATAGGAGAGAGACACTTGGGGGGGTGGGGGGAGGTGCAGGATAAGGGCACAAAATGGAGTAGAAAAGAACACAAGGGACCACGGAGGTGGATCATGGGTGAATTGGTGGTGGGTTACCCAAGGGGCATATAAAATGTAAAATTTATAAATAACAATAAAAATATATATTAAAAAAAGAGAGATGATTGTACTGTAAATGTCAAAATCAGAGAAAGAAGAAGAGCACAGGAAAAAATGAAGAATAAAGGTCACTGACTCTGAAAAAGAAAGCCAAAAGCTTCCTGAGATTATAAAAACAACTGAAAGTTTCTTTAGAGGAAAATAATAAAATTTCTCAAATACTGAGATACATATATTTGTATCTATATGCATGTACATACAATTACATATATATTTACATGTATTTGGATGTGCATAAATATGCTAAATATGAGTTTGAATATTTCTCAGTGGACCACATGCAACAGTGTGTATGTATTTATTATATAAACTAGAATGCATGCACATATTCAAATATGAGTAGTGTTATTATTACTATTGTGTAAAATTATACTCATTATAAAATAATAAAAGGAGAAAAAAATTGGCAACCCCAGGGGAAAAAGAAATTAAAGAGTGAGATGATAAAAAAGTGAAGAGGAAAAACAGAGAAGGTAGAAAGAACTTGCCAAAACCAAAGTAGGAAATATACATCTAACATATGCTGTCCACAGTTTTCCACTTTTTCAGACTTCACATGCCTTCGTAGGATGGTCCAAAATAACTCTGTCCATACTACTTAAGAGCACAGTAGTTAATATGCAGAACAAAAATCTATATACCTTTAGGAAATTTCTACTTTAAGTGAAATAAGAGTGGCAAACAATAATCAAGATAAACAGGTAAAACATGTTATTAAAAATATGTTATTAATTTCAAGTAAAAAAAAAAAACACAGAGAGGGCTAGAACATGTTGGTGGGGGAAGGTTGCAATGTTTGAATATGCAAGCCAAGCTGATGGAAAGGGTGAATTTGAGTAAAGATGACAAGGAAATATGTGCACAAGTCATAGGGGGTTCTGGGGAAAGCATACAAGGCAAGCAAGAGCAGTGATCATTATTTGGTACTTTTGAATAATATGAAGGTTTGTGTGATTGGATTCTAGTCAGAGCATAAGTTGGAAAGAGCAATGTGGCCAAGATTCAAAGTGATTGGGGATATCATCTAGTGTTTGAATTAACCTGTCCTGACTTGCTATGTTCTGACTGACATGACTGAAAGTATCTCAGCTTGGATCCCTCTTGATTGACATGACTTGATTTGACTCAGTCTAACTTGACTTGAATTTATTTGATTTAATTTTGCAATATAAGGTTATTTACCATTCAGTGTTTACTTTGAGATGGGGATTTTGGTATTTTGAATATAAGAGTGACATGATCTTAACATCTGTTAATATAATCACTCTGACAGCCTTCTGAAAGGAAGGTATGAAAGACTTAGACCGGCATGTTAGCAGTAGAGGTGGTGTTGGCCTAGATTTATATTTAAAGTACAGCAAAATGACTTGCTAGTCTATTAGATGTGGGATGTGATTGAAAGAGAGCAGGTAAGGATGACTTCGAGATTTTGGCCTGAGCAACTTACCATTTACTGGGGTGGGGAAGCCTGTGAAATAATAGATTAGGAAAGTTGAATACAAGTGATAAGAATTTTATGTCTAGAGATGTTGAATTTGAGGTGTCTATTAAACATTTAAGAAGAATTGTGGGAAATGTGAGTCTAGAGTTCATGAGAAATGATTGGCTGGAGATTTGTATTTGGGAGGCATTTGCAAGTAGATGGTACAAAGGATATGAAAGTGAATGAATTCTCCAATGGAACATTGAAGATAAGGACAGATAGAGGTAGAAGGGGCATGGCAGTGATATGAAGATGAGAAGCCAAAGAACCTGAAAAAGAACAACTATTCCTGCATACCAGAAGCAAGTAAAATGAGGGTTTTTAATCTAGAGGTCTTGTCTAGCTCAAATGCTGTTATTGGGATATGAAATATCAGGACATGGGAGAGATTGCTAATTTTAACAACCTTAAAATCAATATAATCAGTTTTGATGGAGAGGGTAAAAAATCCTGATTGAAGAGAGTTCAAGAAAATACGGTAATCTGAAATGTGGAAACTACCATTAGAGGCAATTGGGGTGGGGCGATTTATAGTTTTATTATAAAGAGAAAAATAAAATCAGAACAATAATTCAAGAGGGAAGTGGAATGGAAAGTTGGTGTGTGTGTGTGTTTTTAAATAAGATGAAGAAAGTAAAAGAGTATTTCATGCTTTTGCTAATGATGAGCGAAGAGAGGAAACTGTGAATGGTGACGGAGAAAGGCAAGAATTTCTGGAATCTTTACTAAGTGAGAGAAGATGGGAAATATTGGTCAAGAGGAGTGACTGGTCTTAGCTAGGGATGCAGTTAGCCAATAGTAATATTTAATATAAGGTCACAATTGCTATAGAATATATAATGGTTTTGTAGGAACTTTTGGAAATCCTTTTCTGGTTGCTTCTATTTTTCCAGTGAAACAGGACACAAGTTCATCAGCCTTATTTGCTAATGATTCCTTTCATATCTATCCTCTGCTTCAATAACTTCTTTAGTCTAACCTAATAATTAGATGTTAACCCTTGAATGACTCTTAAGTGTGATTCCCAAATAAAATGAGTCAGAATTTCCTGGATTATTTCTAAAATGCCGATTTCTGAGTCCCAATCTAGAACTAATAAACTATCCCTGGAAAGTAGAGTCAGGAATTTGGATTTTTAGCAAGCTCTCCTGGTAATTCTGATAGACAGTAAATTTTGAAAAGTACTAACCTTTCCCTCTTTCATTTCTTCAGTAATGTATCTTATTATTATTCATTGCCCCTATGAATTGTTGCATCTTTATAAGAATGCCATCATCTGCATTTAGTAGAGAATTTTGCAAACATTGAATCTATTTGATTATATAACACTGATGAAAATATTTATCTAGCCTCAGTTTTCTGACCACTCAGGAACCAAAGAATAATTGTCCTCACATGTTAAGAACATAAGCCTAAGGGATTATTTTCCAGATTCTAGATAAGCATCATAATAATGAATTACCTATGGAATAGTCACCATTAAAGCATATCATGAGTGTCTTATATAATTTTTGTGAAACTAGCTCAGACTCGAAGTTTTCCAATAAAAAGGTTATGTCTTGTGCTATTTTACATGCTGAATCCCTAATAATTTTAATATCAGTAGTAAATATACGTATTTAAATTTTTAAAAATTCTAAATATTATACATATATTAAAATATATTCCATAGGAAATCTAAAGAAAATACAACCCTCCCACCAATAAAAAGGAGAAAGAAAAAATTTCCAAACCAGTTTCTTCTTCCAAAACAAATGTTAATGTTTTTATTCACATGTATTATCTTTTATTCTTTTTCCATCCTATATGTAATAATTTTTGGAATAAATAATTCATATTACACATATTGAGATTGTTAGAGGTATAAGAAAGAATCCATTAGAATGGAATTTGGCATAGGAAAATACATACAAAATGGAAGTGGTAGGTATCACAAGAAAATTGTATGACAAGTAATATATATTTGAAGTCATGAACTTGAGTAAATATAAATGTGGAAGAATGCAGAAGGATAGTTAGAATGAAATACTTTTAACAAAGGCTTTATATCTGTTGGTGAGTATTTTATTTTTGATGAATATTTTATTTTTTAATCAGGTTAAAGTTGTTTAAAAGTGTGTCATAAACATTTTAAAGTTATTACTATTATGGAAACTAGGAAATTGTAACAAATTTTATCTTACAGTACCGTTGCTACTATTTTCTAATTTTAGTGTAATCCTTATTTTCACTTTACAGCAGGATTGCTTAACCTCTGACAGTAATGCTACATAAACTTAGTAAATGTCCAACAGAAATGAGATGAGGTAGAAAAAAATCTCGAATTATTCTTATTTACATAATCATTTCTTTGAGTCATATTTTTTATATTATGGTTTCTAAAATATGTTCCCAAATTACTTGTAGCAATTAGTGGTTTAATATTTAGCTGGCTGCTTAGTAGATACATTTCTGCTCTTTGTTTGTGGACAAGAGTACCTTTTGCTTGCTGAAGTGGGATTTGAGATGATAGCACCAGCAGGCAATTTCTTGGACAAATTACTATTTGGGCCACTAATGTGGAGGAAGGGAAGAATGTTTATTGCACTATTGAACTGGCTCATGCTTCTATAACCAAAGATTGAGCCAGAGGCCACTGTGCTGGGAAGCAGTCCAAGAGAAGCTTTATACCTTCTGTTTTGAGTGACTTGTCTCTGTACCAAGAACACATGTTGGTGTTCACAGCAAAATTGCTGAATTTATTTTGTAAGAACAATGGGAAAATTTAGCTTCATGGGTTAGAAAATTCAACACTTCCATGACAATATATACATGGAATATAATATTCTATTTTCTATTAAAATCACTTCAATGTTGTTTTCAAATACTAAACATTTTTCACAAGTAAATATAATAATATACTCTTGTATTTCACTTGCCATCGAGAAGCTTTCTTTTAAAAATTTGACCTGTAACCATTTTCCTACCCCAACTACCCAGAGATTGCATGCATATTTTTTATTATTTCAGGGTGATTTTTAATTTATTTTTATTGAGGTAAATGTTGGTCTACAGTTCTGTATATGATTTCAAGAAATAGGTTCACATCTCTTCAGAGGCATGCTACTATACCACACCTACCACCAAAGAACCCATAGTCCTTCATAGTAGACCACTAGTTTTAAATAAACTGGAGCCTCCCTGGTGGCATAGAGGTTAAGTCTCAGTGCTATCATGCTATTGCCACTGCAGCCTGAGTTCTATCCATGGCCTGGGAACTGACCCACATGGCACAGCAGACCTCTCCTGTCTTACCCGCTGCTCCCCTTAGTGGTAGAGCTGCCTTGGCAGCTCCCCACGCTGTCTCTGATGAATCCACTAACCCCCACACCTCTGGTCTACACCCCAGTTCTTCTATACATAAATAAGTAAATAAATAAATAAGTAAATAAATAAATCTTAAATAAAATAACTACCTAGACATATTTTTCTGTAAAAACATGAGATTCAGCTCAGAAATTTCGTGGGAATTGAAGAAGAAAACAGCACATTATGTTTTCATATTTTAGAGCAAGGTGACTTCTAATCCTCAGTCTAAAATGAGAATATTAAAAAATAATTTCAAGAAAGTATTTATCCAGATGTCGGATGTGATTCTTTAGAAGAATCACAAAGTAGATTTGGCTTACAAAGCTCTTACAATGTAACTTTCCACTCTAGGACATATTCTTTTAACCAAATAGCTGTGTAAGAATTTGGGATTCTAATAATTACCATAAATCCTCATCCAAAGTTTCTGATCTACAAGATTCATATCATATACTTTTTGTTTTTGCTGATAATCTTTTCCTCAAATAAAGGCAATGATAGAAGAAATTCATTTTCCCACAAATGATCCGTGCAGGTATAAAGGAAAACTGGAGTGGCCTGAACAGTAATTTCTATAAAGCATGACACAAATCACATTTCCAGAACAGCTTCTGATGAGGCCCATCACCAAATCAATATTCCAGCCCTTTACCTTGTATTTCTCAGTATCAGTAACTCTGGAAGCAACTTCTGGGTCCAGTTAGCAATTGAGAACTTCAGTTATTCTGTAACTCTTCTTGAGAATGGATCTTCAAAGTGTGTCCATCTGGGCACACTAGTGATAGCTATGATTTTATCTTGCTAGTTTGAGGACAATGTCTGATAGAACATTTGTTCAAAATTGTCTTAAGTGCTCCACAGTACCATACTCTTCTCTCAGTGCCTTTCCATTTTGTTCTAAAGTAGATTGTAAGTTCCCCCAAACTCCAATGCTCAGTACTAAGTCCTTATGTTTTGTGAAGTACCCTAATAAGTAGTTGTCTGTATAAAACTATCCTGGCAACCTCACAATGTAAGCATAGAAAAGTAAACTCAAAAATTCTCTTTTCAAATAGAATCAGTGTCCAAAGGTTCACATGTAGGTTCAGTTCTTGTAACAATTTTATATATTTCACAGGCTATCAGATTTTTATTCCATTTTGTCTTTATGAGCCTAGCTAGAGGTTTGTCGTGTGTGTGTGTGTGTGTGTGTGTGTGTGTGTGTGTGTGTGTGTGTGTGTTTTAAGAACAAGCTTTTGGTTTCATTGATCTTTTAGACTGCCTTTTTGATTTCCATTTCATTTAATTCTGCTCTAATTTTTATTATTTCCTTCCTCCTACCGGCTTTTGGTTTTGCTTGCTCTCTTTCTGGTGCCTTGCTGTGTAAGTTTAGATTATTTAAGCTCTTTTTTGTTTTAGTATCTATGGAGGTATCTAGACACTGGTTGGAACTTTCTGGGGGGTCAGAGTCTGGTTTTAGTCGCTGGTCTCTAGATATCTTTTCTGTCTTGTGATGGGGGATGGATTTTTATATACTCTTGATAGTTAAGGATAATTTGGTTAGAACCTGATCATGCACTGGACCTCTCCATTGTGTAGGTACATGTGCACCTTGAACTTTCCTAAGCAGCATTATTAAATCTCCCCTGATAACATGGCTTAGGTGAGGACTTAATAACTATCTCCTCAGTATCAGATATGCTCCAGAATGTTGGCATTGTGTAATGGCATCTATTAGTTCTTTTTGGTATTTTCTCTCACTATGAGATAGCTATAGGGCTTCTTGACATCTGAGATGGGAAATTAGTCCTGCTTTCCAAGATAATATTTTTAGTTTGACTCAGTAGCAGTATCTGGGCAAACTAAATCTAGGACTTCATTTCAGGCTTAGGAGACAAAAAAGGTAGGGCTGAGTTAAGATTAAATCATGGAGGATTCAACTGTCCAGGGTTTAGAATGCTAAAATGAAGTATAAAGAGTAAAATACTGTTGATTGGTCAAGCTTTTCCAAAACTACTACAGAAACTATTTTTATCTGGCAGGTTTAGTACAGCAGATTTCAGCATTCTCTTTCCCTTTACCGAAGTGCAAGAAGTAAGACAGTAACATGTTCAAAACTCCGTGATTCCTTAGTATGAAACTGAAACTCTTCCCCCACCCTTTTCAGCTCTCACTTTGTATATGATTTGGTTATTTGGATGTTTAATACTTGGAGTAATTTAAAATGAAACCCCATAGGTAACAGTTACAACATTTAGATGACTATTCATGTGCAATCATACACACACACACACACACACACACACACACACACAAACACACACACACAAACACACACACATCCCCCTCAGATGAAAGTGAGTGCTTTAAACATATACCTGCAGTTAATTATTATTAATGTTTTATTGTGCTTTGTAATTGTATCAGAGTTTACTTTGAGTAAGAACTGGTTGTGACCATATGGGGTATGAGTGAAGATGAAGATTGTGCCTCTTCCAGTTCCCTTATTTACCGTGAAGGTCAATGTTCATGCCCTTCATGATGCCCTTTTATTGCTTTATCTATATTGATATATGTATATGTATATGACACACACATATAACATATTTATACACATTTCATATAACACACACAATTACGTAATTTTATCTCCCTGCCAGCTACCCTACCTGTTCTTTGTGATCGAAGGGGATGTGGTCTGGAAGCACATTTAACTGCATGTTTCAGAGATATTTTAGATGGAAAGCAAGACAAGTTAACCTTAATTTTTGTTCTAATTATTTTAGTCTATAAACAGTCTAAGTTCTTGTCTCTGAGCTATCAATTCATGATATGACATATTAGCCAGTGTTAGTTACCCAGATTAATTATTTTATAGGAAGATTAAATTATATGTTAAGCACTGACAAAGTTCAAATTTGCAAATTTTCACTCATATAAATCAATTCATCACAAGTCCAACAAACCAATTCAAACAAACCATTCTTTAAATTCTTTTGAGTATCATTGCCAATTAGAGCTTTAGGCATATATTCTTATTTACTAAAATTCACCACTAGAAGTTGGCTTATAGGTATGTATTTTGAAAGAATCTTGGAATTAATGTAAACACTTCAGCACAGATGATTATTTTCTATAAAGGCATTAATCAATTAAATCAAAAGTAAATAGGATCCCATTTTTAATCTGTTATATTTATTAACAAAGATAGTAAGGTGTTTTGAATAACATATTATTATAACATTGTATATTATATAACATTTTTTATTATAAATGTATGTTTTCTGCAAGAAGGATATTTAAGGGAAATTATGTAAAGTACTTTATATTTATACCTGCATAATTTGATGTATTAAAACAGTGAAGAAGATCATTATAAATGGCTAATAGGAGTTGTGTTTTCTGAGGCATATTTTCAACCTTTGGTAAGTTTGGAGTTTAATAAACTGAAAAAAATTCCGAATTATCTTTCTACCAGTTCATTAATGTTTAAACTGTATTACCTATGTTTATTAAAATGATGCTGGTGAATGGCTGCCAGTACATTCTTGAATGTCCTTATCAAATATGGACTATAATGAATATAAATCAACTTGCCAGGGAAATTAATGGATTGTGCTTTCAATGAAATGCAATGTTACATGTTGGGGTATTCAAAAAGTATGACCATAAGTTTGTCCTTCTTCCATAGTCAAACACTCCTGTACTTAAAGAATCACTGTCTTTCCAAGATAGTCCTCGCCTGCTGGCCAGAGTTCTCTTTGTAAGACCCTGATTTGATTGCCTTGGTTCTTGAATCTGTAATCTGTGATGGATTTTCAATGCTTCCAACATAAATTCTACATTTGTGAGCATGTCTGTAAAAATCTCAGCCAAGTAGCAATTTTAGGGAGTATTATTGAAGGCACGTGTTACCCACCAAATCTACTTCGATTTCTGGCCTTGGCTCCAGACATACTCCTAGAAGTCTGACTGAGCCACCAGTTTATCCCCTCCTTGAATTTCTAGGGTATTTCACTATGAAGTTTAGCTGTCAGCTTGTGCGTAAGGGAAAAATGGGAAGAAAAACAACAAGCTTATTGCTGTGTCAGCTGCAAAATCCTGCTGAAGATATCCATCATATTATACAACTTATTTTATATAAAACGAAATATAAAAATTGTCCATTTTATTTTATGCAGAAGATATTGTTGTCCCTAGGAAAATGGTATTTTAAGAAGATACATTTCCTTAAATTTTCATACCTATTTCTCTTTGTTCCTTACTCTTCCCATTCTTATTTCTCTGCCTGAAAAATTCCTATACAGTCTGAAAGACCCAGATCAAATATTCCTATATGGGCTTCCCTGCCATCACCTGAAATAATGCTTTCCCTCTGCCAAGATCCCACCATATTTTGAACATGCATTTATTATGAAACACCTCATATTGCCTTCAGTTACTTGCTTTGCTATTTTATATTATGATGCTAGTTCCAAGAGATTGGAGGCCATATTAGTTTCCTAGGACTCCCATATTAAATTATCACAAACTGGATTCCTTATTTTCCAAAATTCAGATGCTAAGAGTTCAACATCAGGTTGCAACAAGGTTGGCATCTTCTGAAGCCTCTTTCATTGACATACATAGCTGGCTTCTTCCTGTGTCTTCACATGGTGTTCCTTTTGCATGTCTCTGTATCCAATTTTCCTCTTTCTAAAAGGGCACTAGTTATATTGGACTAGGGTCCATCCTCATTACTTCATTTTAAGTAGCTACCTCTTTATAGACACTCTCTCTGAATACAGTCATATTCTGAGGTACTGGGGATTGGGGTTTCAGCAAATGAATTTTGCGGAGACAGAATTCACTCTGTAATAATGGTGCATGTTTCACTTGTTTTTCTAATTCAAACTTTTAACTCCATTCCTGACATATATTAAGAACAATGAAATATTTCTTAATGGAAGTTATATTAATGAAAATAAAAGTTTTACTATACTATGGTATTTTAAAAGATTGTTTTAATAATATGTTAAAAAACGCTACCATGCCTTTTGTATATTACAGAACAGTTTTTCACCAGCTCCATAGAGCTTAGTTTTGTGAAGTTGGGGACTTTAGCAATTTTGTTATGCTGCCACCAAGTGACACCTAAAGGAAACTGTTTATATATTATGCAGAATTATTTGCTGAGATTGAGGATGAGAGTCTCTCTTAAAAACTCTCAAAGACTTATAATTTTGGCGTTTTTGCATTAAAAATCAATTACCTTCTCTGACACAAAAATGTAATCAGTGTTTGAGAAACTATCGATAGGTACTTATATACAGCAAATACTTTAAAGACAACAAGGTTGTAGTCACAGTTTTTTGATAAAATGTTCATAAGGCTAGATGTCAAAAATAAACCATAAATTATACCTAACTTTAATTTTGAGAATAGCCTTATCTTGAGTTCATTCAGGGAGGTTTTCTCTGTGTGGGTTTTATTACTTAATCAGCTCACAGAAAGAGGAAAAGGTATTGGTAGCTTTCTAATGGGGAGAAATGATTAATATTTCCCCTTATAAATTGGAATTGTAGTGTAGTGGATATTTCTGATGATGGACTAAACTGGCCCATCTGCACCTGATGAAATTTAAGTGATAGTTGTGCACTGTGTTAATACTTCCTAATTGTGCTTTCAGTCATTCACCCATGCATCCATTTGTCCCTCAGTCTATAAATAATCAATCACCTTTCAAATATCCCTCCATAGTCCCACCTATCTAAAAGATACTCTACCCAACCCAATTATTTTTTCTGTAATATCACAAAATTTCTTACTATGGATTTATCTGGTTCAATTCATGGTTTATTATTAACAATATGGACTTCTTTTAATAGCAGTAACTGGTAAACCAGTATTTCCATCACCTATAAGAGTACAAGGAATACTGTAGGTTATTAATAAATGCTAATGGATAGCATTTCATTATTCAGAGTAAATTAAAATTTCACTGAGTCTTTTCACCAATTGCCTTTCTCACATGGGGAGAGCATATAGTGACTGATTATTTTCAACTGTTCACTAGAAAGGAAAGGCAAGGAATGCCTAGATACTTAATCTGTTTTATGTAAAATATTTTATCCCCATCTAGCTTGCCTGTGCTCTCCAGATACCTCTGTTATTTTAATATCATAAATTGTTAATTCAAAAAATCCCTTTTTTTAATCATAACATGTATAAAATTGGAATGTACCTTTCCATTGATGAGAAATTGCAGTGGAGGTGGTGAGGTGTGTGTCATTGCCGGCACATGTGCAAACTTGACTGTCCCCTGTTGGCATCACTGAATACCTTCATTCTTTTGAGATTTCAATCAACCAACTTTTAAAGAATTATTTGAGGAGGGGATCTGAGTTATGATATTATAGTCTGAAAAATTTCCGGTGAACCTTCTGAAAGGTCAGAGCACCATGAACAGCAACATTACAGAATGGGTGGTAGCAACATGGAAGAAAATCACAGAAACAAGTGTGGAGCAAGTACTCTTGTTAGAAATCCCATGTTATCAGTGCTCCCGTGGCACACAGACAGTAGTGCACTGGAAAATGTAGGCATCGATAACATTAAAACATGGCTAGGAAGGTTGGACTCTAAAAAACTACTTTAGGAATAGTTTTAATTTCTATATATTTATTTTCATTTTTCCACAAGAGTGATATATACATTTACATCAAAATTAGTCTAAAATGTTAAGATAAATGTAAAGTTAAAATTCTAAGTAAGAAATAATTTGTCATAGTTGCATTGGTAGTATGTGTTCATCTTGATCATGTAAGATAGCATTTCAAATAATTGATGTCATGGGGGTATCAATAAAACGGAATATTGATTGCCTATCAAATGCCAAGCACTGTGTTAGGCATTGAAGATACAAGAGTGGAAAAAAATAATCCAGTTAACTGCCTTCATAAAACTGCTTCACCAGCTAAAATCATCCACTTCCCCTAGACAAGAAGTAACAAGTGATTGTATAAGCTAGTATTTGAATATGTCAAGATAGACATAATAATCTCAGTACAATTAGGTTTATTAATCATTTCCATTGACTTTACCTTGCCTGAAAGAATATGTAAAGAGATAATTAAAACGTGATCATATATTTAGCAAATATAATATGTTATGAGTATTGTAAATATTTCAACAAGAAAGTCTCAGTCATGTCATTTATTGTTTCTTCCTTTGGGTTTTCTATAGATGATAGCACTGACTATTTTTTTTTTTTTATGATTTTACTTTTGTATACAAGCTGGGGTGCAGGCCAGAGGTGTGAGGCGGTGAGAGGGTTCACCAGAGACAGAGTGGGGAGCAGAACAGACAGATCGACTGAAATACACTGCTAAGGGGAGCAGCGGGCAAGGCAGGAGAGGTCTGCTGCGCCATGTGGGAGTCTCCCCTGCAGGGGTTCGAACTTGCGCAGCAGCTGCGGACAGCTCCATAGTGCTGCACTAACCCGTTGCGCCACCAGGGAGGCCCTATTTTTATTTTTTTTAAGATTTATTTATTTATGCGTACTAATTGGGGTGTAGGCCAGAGGTGGCGGGTGGAGGGGAGGTGTGAGAATTCACCAGAGACAGAGTGGGGAACAGAACAGGTGGATTGACTGAAATACACTGCTGAGGGGAGCAGCGGGCAAGGCAGGAGAGGTCTGCTGCACCATGTGGGAAGCTCCCTGGCCTGGGATCACACTCATGCTGCAGTGGCTCTGGACAGCTTCATAGTGCTAAGACTTAACCCGTTGTGCCACCAGGGAGGCCCCAGCACTGAATATTTTATCACTAAATAACTTCTTGTCTTGACTTCATACTTAAGTACAGCAATGTATTCTGCAAGCTTTGTCTCTTGTTTCCTTATCTGAACTCTAAAAATATATAATACTTCTTTTGGCATCAGAACATAACAAATTAGGTCTCAAGTTTCAAACTAATGGATTTCCAATTAAATGTATCATTTACCTTTTTCTTCTTATTAAAAGTTTTAAATTTTTAAATTTTCTTTTGAAAGCTAGAAATTGCTCTTAGATTTTATGACAAATCAAACTTCCCCAAAATAGATGTTTCCATTCTCCAAAGAAGTGTATTCATTTTATTCATCAGAAAAATATCTAGTATAATCTGATTTTTTTAATACACTGAAATACAGAAATTATAGGATGACTTGATTGAGTCTGGTATCACTTATTATGTTCAAAGAGTATAGCATATTCCTGGACAGCGTGTCCAAGACTGCTAAATAAGTGACCTCAATATACATTTCTTTATCATTTTCAGTGTGTGTAATTCTTTTAAAGATTGTGATCTTTCTATCCATAGCACCCAGCATATGCCTAGAGCCTAAAATACCCTTGAATAAATGCTTAATCAGTCACTAAGAGACCCCTAAGGCCCCAAAGGTAACTAGAGTATACAGATATGAAAATTGACTCGCTCACTTGACCAGTGACCTTGGATAAACTATTTAATTTCCTAAACCAGATTCTTCATCAGTCAAATGGGGATGAAGGGCTATTTCTAAAACAATGTTGTTATTGGAAATTAAACTTGCTAATGCATGACTCTATATTCATTTAGCTGCATAGCCTAACACGTAAGCGTTGGGTGAATATGTCTTAGCATATTTATACTTATCATCACTATTATTCTTACTTGAAAAACAATATGGAAAATAATTACATGAATTTATGCAACAACATTTAGCACACTTCTTGAATAAAAATCATGTGTCAAATGTGCTCCAGAAGTTGGAGTCTATGTTTCAGGCAAGATTTTAGACTATAGAGAAACAAACAATAAATGGGGTATTTTCATCTAAGTACTATTAAGAAATCAAGTAGGGTAATATGACAGAATGCAACTAGGGCATGGAGAGAATGGGTGTTTTGCAACACTAGATGTCAAACTTAGAAAAAGCTTCTTGAGAAAGTAACATATTACTAAGACTTAATTGATAAAAAAAGAGTTAGGCTTGCAAAGATTTCAAGGAAGAAGATTTCAGATAGGGAACAGAAAGAGCAAAGATCTGATAATAGGAACAAACATAGCAACATGGTTATTTCAGAACCATAAAGAAAACCACTAGGATTCGCAAAAGAAAATGGTAATAGGAATTGTCAGCTATTAGATAATATCGAAGAGGAGAGTAAGCACCATCATTCAGAAAGCATAGAAGACCAGATTAGGAGACTTGAATTTTATCCGTTCCACAGTAGGAAGACATTGGGCTGTTTCAGGCAGCAGGTTGGAGGTAATGACAAGTCAAACTGAGAAGTGGCAGAGAAACAAAAAGAGGAAGCAGAAGACATGATAATATTCTCCAAACTGATTGTCAAATTCAATGCAATCCCTATCGAAATTCCAGCTGCATTTTTTTCAAAATTTGTAAGATATCCTAAATTCAAATGGAAAAGAAAATGATCCAGAATAGACAAAATAATGTTGACAAAAACAAATTTATAGGACTTATAATTCCCAATTTCAAAATTTACAGCAAAGCTAAAGTAATCAAAATAGTGTAAAACCAGCAAAAGAATATGCATATTGTCCAATGCAATAGAACAGAGAGTAAAGAAATATACCCTTTCATTTGTGATCAATTAATTTTTGACAAGGATGCCAAGACAATTCAAAGGAGAAACAATAATGCTTTAAACAAATGTTTTGGAGTTAACTGTATATCCACATATAAAAGATAGGCGAGCCTCTCCTTCACACTGTGTACAGACTATGGGTGCTTTGGTGGTGGCTGTGATTTAGTAACAGACATTGAAGTGGTGTGAACCTATTCCCTTTGATCATATACAGTGTTGTAAACAAATGTTACTCAAAAATTTACAGCAAAAAAATGCATCCATCATAGAGTGAAATATAAGAACTAAAACAATAAAATTCTTTTTTTTAAGATTTATTTATTTATACATACAAGCTGGGGTACAGGCCAGAGGCATGGGGTGGCGAGAGGGTTCGCCAGAGACAGAATGGGGAGCAGAACAGGCAGATCAGAAATACACTGCTGAGGGGAGCAGCGGGCGAGGCAGGAGATTTCTGCTGCACCATGTGGGATTCTCCCTGGCTGGGCATCAAACTTGCATCGTGCACTGCCAACAGCATCAGAGCGCAGTGCTCAACTGCCATGCCACCAGGGAGGCCCTAAAATTCTTATAAAAACACTAAATCTTTATGACTTTGGATTAGGCAATAGTTTCTTAAACATGAAAGCAAAAACATCAGTGACTAAAAAAAATATGGATCATAAATTTCATCAAAACTTAAAAAAAATTGCTCTAAAGGACACCATCAAGAAAGTGAAACAATACCCCACAGAGTAGGTGAAAAATTTGCAAATAATATATCTGATAAGGGATTTATGTCTAGAATATATAAAGCCCTGATGCAATTCAGTAATTAAAAGACAAATCAATCAAATAACACTGGTTAACAAATTTTTACAAAAGTCATGTTACTTCAATAAAATTAGTCATTTCCTATCAATTGGTGTGTGGTGAACACAAATATGACAGTCAAATTCTAATTTTGGCTCTAGTTTTTTTTGTACTCTGCAATAAATCATGAAATTAATGCCAATAGTAACAGGCCTACAGTTAATACCTGTAAAAAACAAGTCGTAGACTAAATCTTAGATTTCTTCACTTGTCTCTTGTACAGCTGTTCAGGAATAGAATAGATGGAAGACAGTTTCCATTGTGCAAAAGCACAGCCTTAAGACTTACTTTCGAAGAGTCTGGAACTCCATTCTTGTGGGTAATGAGTGCTTTCTAAGGCATTCATGAGGCCCTCAATATCAGAACAGAATACCATAGTACTTTCCTTTTTGAAGAAATGCTCCAACTGCTGGTGGTGCTTTCAATATAAAGAAATTGTGACTTCTTCTTCTAGAAGATTATATTGTTGGTGTCTGGATCCTAACAATTCTGTCTTGTTCTTGGATAAGTCCAAATCATGAACCAGGTCATTTAGTTCTCCCTGTGTTAGTCTATGTGGGGTTGATGATGCGTCTGGATCATTGCATGTTGATGGAACAGGAGAAGAACAGGTCGGTTCACCCTTGTCCTCATCAGATGAATCAAGAGAATATTCTGCTGGAGGTTCTGGAATAGGAAGTCCCTCACCAAGTGGAACTGGTCTCAACGCAGACAGATTATTTGGGTAGACTATTCTTGACTTATTTTACTTCGTTATTGCGCCAGAAAGAGGAGGAACCAAACAGAAGTAACAGTCTTTTATGTGGTTGCTTGGCTCTCTCCACACCATGGGGACTGCAAACGGCATTGATGGTCTTTTGTTCCTGAATCACTGTGAAAGCTGTGTTGTACATGAAGCACAGCATATATGCAGGGCCCAAGGCTTGTCTTGGTCACCAACCTTGCATCCCAAGTAAAGATGATAAGCCTTCTTCACTTGAGAAGTGATACTTTCCTTCTGGTTGGCAAATGTCACTTCCCCACAAATAGAGCAGAAATTGTCCACTCTATTAACGTGCTTTCGAGGCATGACCGTTCTGTATTGTGCCTAAATGGATAAAATAATAACAGTTCTATGGAACTGTAGCTTAAACTGTCTTGCACAAAGTCTGAAATATTTTCAATGCTCAACCTTTCCGACAGGGCTTTCTATAGTGCACTCTGACGTCAGCTTCCTTCAGCAGCCGGCTGGCAGTAGTATTGCATTGCATCAGAAAATGATGCAATCAACTCTGGATGATGTATGCATGATGGTATTATGCATTGTGATGCAATATTACGTCATTCTAGGCTGATTTAGGATGTTGTTGCGGTCCTACTGGATAAATTTACACGGTGAAACATATAAAATGAATTATATGAATTACCTTCAAAACGAGAGCTAATAAAAAATTTTCAGGGTTATATTCATGTTCAGCACACCCAGATACTACAGATTAGGGCCTTTTTAAGTCAGTAATGATCTCACTGTTGACCAGTGTAATCCAAAGACACGTAATCAAAATAGATATTTGTCCAAAGACAAAATATAAATGGGCAATAAGCACATGAAAAAAAGCTCAACATCATTTGTAATTATGCAAATCAAATGCAAATGTAAATCACAATGCGATACTAGTTCACATTCATTATGATATCTGTAATCACTCACACATTCAAGAAGAAAATAATTATTAGTGGGAATGTGAAGACATTGGATCCCCGATACACTGATGTTGGGATTGTAAAATAGTAGAGCCATTTTTTTAAAACACTTCAGCATTTTCTCAAAATCTTAAAGTTAACATATGACCTAGTAATTCCACTTCTAGGTATACACCAAAAAGAATTGAAAACTTGTCCACAGAGAAAATTGTATGAATATTTACAGCAGCACTATTCATAATAACTAAAAGGAGAAAACAGCTTACATGCCCATCACTGAATGAATGAATAAAGAAATTGTGTTCTGTAAGTATAATGGAATACTATCCATCCATAAAATGAAATAAAGTGCTGATATAAACTGAAATGAGCTTTAAAACCATTATGCTAAGTGATAAATACAAACATAAAGGTCATATGATTCTTTACATGAAATGTCCGTGATAAATTCATCAACACAGAATGTTAGATTTGTAGCTGCCAGGGACTGAGGAGAGAGAAACATGGGGAGAAACTACAATAGGTAACATTTTCTTTCTGGGGAGATGGAAATGTTTTGAAATGAATCAGAGGTGGTTGCACAATTATATGAATAACTAAAGTCACCAAATTGTATCCTTTAAAAGGGTTAATTTTATGATATGTGTTATATATACTCACATGGTATAGATATCTCAATAGAGCAATTATTTTTTAAAAGCAAAGGAGCATATTTAAAAGATATTTTCCAAAAGGTCCCTAAGGATTTTTTTGGTTGTTTGTGAGAGTTTAGTGGTTATTTAAATATAGGAGTTTAAAGTATATTTTGTTCATCTGTATACTGTCATCAACTAGAACCATGTCTTGGTCAAACTATTGACCACTAAATATTTGAGGAATTCATTCATCAATAGCTGTTTTTTGAATGAAGAATATATCTAAGTGGATGATCGTACAGTTTAGCTAGAAACAGTTATGAAAATGGAAATAGGGAAATAATTAAGGGAATAAGGTAATTAAATAAAGGTAATAAAGTTTGGCATCAACATGGAGGAATATTACATTTTAGGTACCAATGTACATATAGGTAGTTGTATCCTTTAGGCATTGGAAAAAAATCTCAATTTGTAGCATAAAAGAGAGAAAATAGAGATTAGCAATTACATATCCACCTTTATAATCTGGTCATTTAAACCACATAATCTTGAGAATGAAAAAAAAATGTGTGTGCGTGTGTGTGTGTGTGTGTGTGTGTGTGTGTGTATCCATGCCTACATTGATCATAGTAAGGTAACAAAAATGATTGGCACTTAGTAGAATATGATTCCTATATGTGTTGTACTTAATATTCTACCCAAGAGTAGCAATCATATTATCCCTAAAAGTCATTAAAATATTTGTTGAATTAATAAAACCATTTGCAATAAGTAGTTAAAACATGATAGTAAAATTTTAGAGTTGAGTTGGGCTCAAGGTACAGATTTTGTAAATCACACTAAGAATTTAAAAAATTGGGGAAAAATACTTCATTTAGGGAAAAAATAGGTGGAACTGGAGTACTGCACAATGTTTAATCAATGGTTAAATGAAAAGAAACTATAATACAAATTGGGTGTTCAAAATTATTTTCTATTTCTTACATTCTGATTTGTTCAGCTCTACTCTAGAAATTATTTGTTACAAAGGCAGAAATAAAATAGTGAACTAAGGCTTGGAAAAACTGCTTTAAAATTTCCTTTTTTTTTTTAAGATTTATTTATTTATACATACAAGCTGGGGTACAGGCCAGAGGCGTGGGGTGGCGAGAGGGCTCACCAGAGACAGAGTGGGGAGCAGAACAGGCAGATCAGAAATACACTGCTGAGGGGAGCAGCGGGCGAGGCAGGAGAGGTCTGCCGCACCATGTGGGATTCTCCCCGGCTGGGCGTCAAACTTGCATCAAGCGCTGCTGACAGCTCCACAGAGCAGCGCTCAACCGCTGCGCCACCAGGGAGGCCCTGCTTTAAGTTTTCTAGAAAATACACTGCAGAAATAGAAATTAGATACTACACTCCAAGTATTGTAGGATAATTAAATAAACTCCCAAGTGAGATTATCTTGAGAACTAGATGTTCTCTCTTTCCTATCCAGTGGTGATTGAATTCAATAAATTAATTTGCATACTTACTCTCCTCTTAGATAATGTTTCCTAAAGATAGTGTCTTGCATCTTTGCCCAATAAAACCAGGTGATCTATACATAGAGCTAACTATTATTTCTTATAGTATTAGTAATCAATAATAGCCCATCAGAGTTGATTATATGGGTGGCCCATCAGAGTTGATTTTATGGGTCTCTTATCTGTTACTTAATTGATTTTTCTGTTTCAGTAATATGAGGAATATATTAAATTCCATAACTTCTGTTGTCCCAGAGGTGTTAACAAATATTAAACACCCATTCCATTGAGAAATGATTTTCCAATATAGTAAATTTCACACTTATGTAAGCTATCAGAGATGTTAACAGTTGTTGCCCTCTTGTGTAATTTTACTGGTGATATTATTTCACATTTAATAGTTATGAGAACGATAGAGTGAGAGAGAAGTAGAGCTTAATGAAGAGAATGTATTATATCTAGACGGAACCCTACTACTTGGGATAGAGCAGAGGGATTTGCATCAATTGGATGTGCAGTTCTTGGTCTACAGAAGAGCAGAGGTCTGCATAATCACATGGGCTTGGCCGGTTAGGACCTGAAAGTGACATGTGTGGTGTTTGATTTGTCTACAACGCCATCACTTGCTGTTTGGTAAAGAGCCTGTGCCAGAGAGTAGTCCAAGTCTAGCAGCTCATATGGTATTAGAACCCACTTAAAAAATGCCTCAGTCGTCTTTCAAAATAATTCACTCTTTGCCTACTTTTGGTGTCTGACAAAAGTTCAAAAGCATTATCCTTTACTCTGCTACTCACAGTTTTAGTGTAGCTATCACTTTAAACTAGATAAAGTTCCTGCTCACTGTTCCTTTACCTTTTAATCCTTGTAGCCCAGAGCCCTTGACTTTTCCTAAGAGCTCCAGGATGTATGAACAATGCCCTTGCCACATCATACCCAATTCTTAACAGTTGGTATAATCGTAATTCCTTTTGTTATGAACTTCTAATTCTAATGATGCTTTCTAGGAAGTTTGGAAGGTATACCTAGGTGTACATAGATTGTATTATGGCAGATAAAAACAAATGATCTTAAAATTCAATATATTCAGATAAATCCAGGCTGTGTTAAATGTAGTAAAGTAGTAGACAAATATTTAGAAAGCAATTTTTCAGGTTAACACTTTGTGGTCCGCTCACGTATCAGTACGTGTTTTTGTCACCAGTATCAGGTGGCCTCTCACGTATTAATACGTGTTCATCTAGTCTCCGGTTTTTCACGCCATGGTAGATTTATTTGGAACTATTAGGAGCTATTTCTTTGATTGTACTCAGTCTAGAAGCTTTACACATTGTTTTGGTGAAAGTATAAGGTGTTTTATGAGAGAGATTACAGTTTTTTTAATATCCAGTAGTTCAGGAGTTGTATGTGGTTTTTTTTCTATATATATATTTTTGTTGTTATTTATGTCTTTTACATTTTGTATTCCCCTTGGGTAGCCCACCACCAATTCACCCGTGATCCATCTCCATGGTCCCTTGTGTTCTTTTCTATTCCATTTTGTGCGCTTTTCCTTCCCTCACTCCGCCCCCCCCCCATATGTGTTTTATTGAATGCTTATACCATTCATGCGGTGGCATAGAAAATGGCTGGCCCCAAGGGCTGGTAAATTTAAAGGGCACCAGCACACAAAGTGTTAATAGCCCTAAAGTATGCTCCATCCATATGCTCCCCTTTCCTATAAATAGTTTGTGGTTATTGGAATGACATCTCAGTGACTATTAGCATTTTAAGGAATGTAAAAGCCCCATAGAAGGAAACATAACATCTAGCAACATAGAACAGCATTCCTGTTCTAACTTACCACTTCCCAAACTTTAAAGTGCTTAAAAATTACATGGAAATATTGTCAAAAATATTGATTCTGATTTGCTAAGTCTGGGGTAGAATCCAGAATTCTATATTTGTAATCAACTCTCAGATGATGCTGATTCAAGGACTGCACTGAAGAGCAAAGTTCTAAAGAACACATATAGGAAATGCTGTACCATTCTTTTCTGCCCGCCAAGTTAGAAAAAGTCTCACTTTCAATGAGATCATTACTAATCTTTCTCTGATAATCTCAAGATTTAGTTTGGTTTGAAGGCTTAGTCTGTGACAGAAAAGGGAAGGGGCAGCTGGGACAGGGGCTGCTGCACTGATCTGCATCATACCAAAATAAGAGCTGATGGAATATACAACTCAAAACCTTTTTGTAGCCCCTAGAAAAGACTAGGCATAATCCAAGCCATGTAAATAAAGCAAATAATCAGCTAAAGAAAAATGCAATATTTTTGCAGTTTAGAATACAAGTTCTATGCTGTAGATCAATATCATTAATTGACTTCCTCCCCCAAACTGCCATATCCCCTCCTTCCTTCTCTCCTTTTTGGAATAGTAGGAATTGTGCTTGGTGAAGAAAGCAAGGAAGGGCCCTGGTGTGCAGTGTACATGAGTTAAGCCACCAGCTCTGCTGTTTAACAGTTGAATGAACTCGGCTCCTTTAACAATCTAAATCTCCTCTTAAATAGTATACTGATTCATTGATAGGTGGGAAAATTTAATGAATTGATAAGTATAAAACTCCTAGAACATACTAAGTACTTCATATGCACTATTTCTACTTCTTCTGCCTCCATTTAATTCCCTGACACAAGCCACATCTGAGAAAACCTCAAAAACACGTCATCACCCCCTGACTTCTTCAGAGGTCTCATGTTAACTGCTTGCCATTTCCTTCTAGTAAACTTTCCTCATTGCTCCTCCCCATCATCCCTGCTAACTTAGCTGTTAGCAGCACCAGCTTTCAGATCACACAAATGATCTTCTCTCACTAAATCCCCTTAGGTCAGAAGACTGTCTTCGTTATTTCTGAATTCCCAGTTCCTGACATACAGTAGATGTTCAGTAATTTTTTTGATTGATTTAATAAATACATTAGCTAATTTCATTTAGCTCCATTCTGTGGTTTTCTGTGTAACTCCTGTGGTTATCAAACTCAAGTTGAGGAGCTTAAAGAACCCTCACAAAAGTAACCTGTCATTGAGAGGTTACTCAGAGTTCTCAGAGTAGTTCTCACGGTTCTCAGAGTAGTATTGCTCATTTTTCTGTGATATTATTTCTAACCTTAATTAAAAAAAAAAAACTACAGAAATCTATTTGTGAATGTAGTCTTTGCGTTCAGTAAAATATAAAGCTATTCACATTAAGCCATGGACTCACGGTTTTAATGTTCTTCTCTGAAGCTATGGAAAAGGGAAGGTAATGTATTTGATAGAAAATACTTTCTCCTATAGTCCTGTGGGGCATTGTTAGGAAGTTGTTGCCTAAAGCAATACACTGGTAGAGTCTGACAAGATGTTTAAAGACTGTTTTATGTCAGAGGTAAACATCTGACTGTGAACTGAGTAGCTTTTTTCTCAGGCATACTGGAGTCTGATAAAATGTCTTAAAAATTGGATATATATAAATAAATAAATCTTTAAAAAAGAGAAAAATATTAGATCCTAAGAGTAAAGTTCTTTACATATACAATAATGTAAATATGTGCCTTATATATTAGTGCCATTTAAATCACTGAAGATTATAAAGTGAGTGACAAGATGCATTGGGACATAGTTTAACTGTTCCTCATAGTATGAGTTAAAGGACAGAGGGATCTCTTAATACGAAAAGAATAATATTTCTCTGACCAGTTTATAAAGCATTCTCCCATTGTTATTTGACTACTTTATCTTAAATTTTTTTTCTTCATTAAATGGAAATTGTAAAGGAACTCTGTTACATTATATGATGGTAGATTAGCCTCAAGAAAGTCAAGAAATTTGAGCTGAATTTACTCTAGTTACTCCTATTTGCTTTCCTTTTATGTAAATTAAAGAATTTTTGTTACGTAAATTATGCCAAGTTGAATATTTTTAAGCCTCAAATAAAATTTAGTAAAATTAGGTAAAGGGGAGTAAGCTTTATATCATTCTCTTTGAATTTTACATTCACATTTCGATCGCTGGGTGATGTTTCACATTGTGCTGAAAGTTCTATTATGGGGTAATAGAAATTCTGGCCAGAATATGATTCCTTTCCCATAATCCCTGGTCCTATCTTACATTATTATTATTATTGTTATTATTATTTTGAATTTAAGTGACACACAATCACAAAAACTCAACCCATATAGATGTATGTAAACATACTCAGTGGAGACATAGGGCCTAAGTGCAGATGCTAGGAAAATTTTCCCTCTTATTCTTAAACACCCTTTATTTTCCAGGACATTCACTGTATTTTAAATTAAAATACAAGGGTCATGCCTAGGGGACCAGCACATATTTGTCTGTATGCAAATAACTTTGGTATTTATTATAGATGATTATTATGGGGGGAAATGCCACGAAATACAATTGAAATTATAGTTCTTGTTAAATCATAACTAAGTTCTAAAAGGTATCATAGAAATGAAATCATGTGAACTCTTTTATTAGGAATAATATTTCCATTGGAACTTAGATCTCTCATTGCAGTAATCACAATTTTGATGATAGGGGAGAGTGAGAGGAAGAGAGAAATCTATGGGAGAGAGAAGTCTGTAAGAAAACAGGTCATGAATATGAGGGTAAGGAAATGGAAAGGGCCAGAGTATGGAGCCACTATTAAAAGTATGTGTTGTAGTAGTGCGTGTCCAGGACCATGCTAAATCATTTGGAATCATATTAGACGTTACTTAACGGCCAAAACTACTTAAAAGCTGAGGCTTTATCCTACAGGTTTTCAAAAATGGAATTTCTTTTGCAAATGTTCAGTGAAGGCCTGCAGGCTGATTGATGGAATAAGTTAGGTTCTGAGGAGTCTGCCACTGACAAAGTCAGTAAAGAAACTAAGCTAACCCATTTTAACCTTATATTTTCCCTAGAGCTGACTTTACAGTTAAATGTGAAAACTCAGAAGTAAACTTATTAGTTAGAATTTGATGCCAGGTAATGTCAGGTAACAGAAAAGTCAAGTAAAAGTGGTCAAAACAATGAAGGCATTTATTACTATGGAATAAGTCCAAAATAGGTAGTTCTTTTAGGAATTCAAATCTTCTATGATGAAGAAACTTTCCCAGAGCCGTCTAGCTGACTTCTTTGCATGTCTTATTTGTCATGATCACATCACATGCTTCACCTGAGCCAATCACCAGTCAAAGGAATTTGACCTCCGTGATTGGATCAGCCAGCATTCTGGTGCCAAGGTCTGCCCTCCATGAAGAATGAGGTTCTTAGAGAAAGGTAAACAATATCTAGGTCAAATTAACAATAACTAGAGAGGAGTGTGGAAAAAGTAATGACTGTCAGGCAGCTAAACAGTTTTAAATATTATAAAAACATAAAAACATATTGAACATAGTCACTCTAAAGATGTTTTCTGTATTTGTTATTTAAAGAAGTTGAAATTTGAGGATTTATTATTAAAAATAAACTACAATATTTGATGCATTTGTGTGCACCTTCTTGACATTTATACCTTGAGATGATTTTTAAAACTGGTGGATTTCAAAGGAGTTTAAAGTAAAATCTTATTCTGTTGGATTACTAATATTTCTGAACCCTGAGGGACGTATAATCCTAGATTTCTTGACTTCAAGTTCCAAAAGCTAACGCATATATGATTTTATTTCAGGGGCTGCATTTCAGCAGGATTACAAAAATCAGTAACATATTAAAGCTTCATGTTATAGAAAATAGACCATGTTCAACTAGTTGATAACATCTGGGATTCTTTCAAGCACATGTCTCATACTATGAAGCAACCTCTAATTCCTTTTTGTCCTTCCTAGCTTTAGACTCCAACTTTTTTAAGTGTAATATATCATGAAATAATTTTAGAGTCAGAGCTTTGGGGTGGAATCATGGTTCTGACATTTTACTATCTGCTAACATGTAAACTTTTTTTTTCTCCCACTTAGAAATCCAGTTGCCTCAAGTTACCTGAACTATCCACAGTTTTGAAAAAAATATTGAACTAAAACCTTTAGCTATGATAGATCACCTTTCTGAATTCATGCCTTCCCAGTGATTTCTTCTTGAATCTAAGATTCTCCTGTTGGGCAGGGTAAAGGATTATCTTCTTTACTCCTGCATTGTCTTCTTTTATTCTTTTATCTGCTTTTTGATATGTCTTTGCCTTAAAGATGCACTAGATGGATTAATTTGACAATTACTCTCCCAGTCAGCCTGCAGGACATATTTTTCTTAAGCTTCAGTGAAGTAACTCATTTATTTGTTTTTTCCTATGTGGAAAAGACGTGACAGTATCAAATCAGCACCCTTCCTTCTCCATCCTCAGCAGTAGTTATTTGCCCCAAGGATGGAGGTAAGAAACTATTTTCAAAGCCATTTCAATACATGGGGATAGCCCTTTGTATTTCTTTTCATCTTGAGGTCATAAATGCAAGCAAGCCTGTAGCCCTGCCTGCAGTTGCTAACAGTTTCACTTTGAAAGTTCTGCCACCAGAGGGAACTGAGGTTATGAGATTTTACAATGCCTCACAGGTGCTGTATATTCCTAATAAAATACAGATTGCTTAATGGGACTAAAGCTATTTAACTTGGAAATGTTCACGAAAATTCTTCTGAGGAATTAATTGAGTTTAATATATCTGGTACTGTTATGAGTCATTTTAGACTAAAGAAAGAGATCTCTACAGTGATCCCGTTAGTCATATATATTCCTAAATTTCTGCATAATAAAATTTATATACATCAAACAATTTATAGTGGAAACTATTAGGAGGAATCATATAAAATAGAACTCTCACAGGAATTATAAAAATAATATATGTAGTATAATCTTCAATTGAAAGTGAGAAACTGATTAATTTTGAACATTCATTGAAGATTCAAATAGACAACTTTCTAACTCTGTTTCATATTATAGAGTGAATAAGTTATACAGTATATAAAATTTGCCAAGAATGTGATTAGCTTAAATGTTACTGCCATGTATCTATTAAGGTACCTTCATTCAGAACACATTAGGCATTGTGATACAGTGTGATGCACTGTGTCACAGTGTAACAATAAAAGCAACCCTGTCTTTTCTAAAAGTTCAATTTGTTCAATACACTTCTGAAAGACTTCTACAGAGAAATAGCACACCTCTTAATCTGAAGTGATAACTCAGCAGTCGTTTTTATGCTCTATATTTTTGGTATTGCAGACTTTTCCCTCTTTTATTTTTCAGTGGATTCCTTCCTTCCTTCCTTCCTTCCTTCCTCCCTCCCTCCCTCCCTCCCTCCCTCCTTCCTTCCTTTTTTTTTAATGTAGTAAAGGCATGAAGCTGACCTAAAGGAAAAGTATGAAGATAACTTTTCAGATACAAAAGCAACCTAAAGTTGTAGCATTAAAGACAGATTTTTTTGTATGTGCTACAAGTCTCTCAATATGATCTCAGGATCACCTCTAACATGTGGAGATACTGTTCAGTATTCAGATATTTAGCTTCAACTCTATACATTGTGAACAAGCAGCCCTTAAGTGAGTCTCATGCACAGCAAAGTTTAAAAAACAGTATTCTAGAAGAGGTGTATTATCCCGGATCATTCAGTTTCTTGGACAGTTATCCATCCCTAGTTCTCTGCTGACATGTTCATGGTAAGCAGACATGGACTTCTCTTGTTCATGCATTCCATTACCCACTTTGTCATCTCTATGTGGGTAATGCCCAAGTGTACATTTATAGAGAGACATGTCACCTATTGGAAACATCATTTTGCACATTTTCCTTTGGAAATTAATTCTATATCCAAACCTTATTTTCATTTTTCAATGTTTTCTTGAATCATTTTCAGCAGTAATTGTGTTAGAATTGTGTTGATGCATTAGTTTCCAAAAAAATCTTCCCATTCTTTTATCCACTACTCAACCCATTCTATGTAAAAATTGTCCAAAAATATATCTCATATTCTTTATTTCCCTTTATGAGAATTTGCTGATACCTCTTACAACTTACATCCCATTGTTCATATGTAAGTTTCTATATGAACCTGTGTCTTTTCTCCTCAATCATTCTCCCAAAACACAATCTCACCCCATGACCTGTGTTGAAGTTTTTCTTACAACTGATGTACTTCTGTTTTCCCAGGTTTATCTTTACTTTGCCATCCCAATCTCCTTCGTAAATATGTGATCATATCTCCTCAAATACTAGATCAATTCTCAGTGCTCTCAGGAAGTCTCCATTAGGTCCTCTCTGCTAGGTCATGTATATATGTATCATACTAATTGTGTTTTGAAATAGAGACTAAGGCCTAGCCTGATTTCCTTCATCCGACATCATGTAGCTGTGAACAGTCTGTAGAAATTGCTGTTGATGAAGACCCAGAATGCCTGTATACGTGTGTGTATGTGTTTGTGTGTGTGTGTGTGTGTATGCCTGATGTTTCAAAGATGGGTATATACTCATGTAATGTCATCATTTTCATTGTGATCCCAGGTATATTTATTTGATACCATTAGTACATGTCTGGTGCTCTTTATTAAAGTTTGAATCAGTACTATCTAAGACTTCCTCATTAAAATTCAGTGTTGGGATTGATTAAATTAAACCACAACCATTGTAAATTTTTGTGGTGTGATAAGTGTCAGTTTGATGTAATTCAAACTGAAGAGGTTGAATCAAATGTGCTTTTTGGCAGGCCTCCCTGGTGGCACAGCGGTTAGGCACTGCTCTGTGGAGCTGTCCGCAGCGGTTGCTTGAGTTCGACTCCCGGCCGGGGAGATTCCCACATGGTGCTGCAGACCTCTCCTGCCTCGCTCACTGCTCCCCTAAGCAGTGTATTTCCGTTGATCTGCCTATTCTGCTCCCCGCTCTGTCTCTGGTGAACCCTTTCACTGCCCCACGCCCCTGGCCTGTACCCCAGCTTGTATGCATAAAATAAAGAAATCTTTTTTAAAAAATGTACTTTTTGGCTTGAGAAAGCTATTGATATACTTAGTGAGAAAAGCAGATGCTCTGGTAAAGCACAATAATGGTCCAGAATAATCTGCTTTGGACAAAATTCTGTCTTTTCAGGGAAGAGTGACTTGTTTTGCAGTGACAAATACCAGTTCATGCTCCGCATCTGCTAATGCTGCACACATTTCTCTTATCAGAAATGACAATATGAACTGCAGAGGTCATTTTGGACAATGAATAGGAATGAAGAAGTCAAAGGGATTTGGTTTCTTTGGAAAGAAGTAACTTATCAGAAGTAGAGCGCTAACTAGATCAAAACAGTCCAATATAAGGAAGATATTCCAAGAACAATGTGACAAATTACCAAGCCTATAGAAATAAATAAGGGTACACTTTTTTGTAAAGAGATAACTATGTGGATACTCTGTAGTAGCCCAAGAAACAAGCCTCTAAAAGAAGAGTAATAGTCATCAAAGGCATTTTCAAGAGAAGCTAGAATTTTTTTTTTATTTTTTAAGATTTATTTATACATACAAGAACTGGGGTTCAGGCTAGAGGTGCAGGGGGCAAGAGGACTCAACAGAGACAGAGTGGGGAGCAGAACAGGAGGATTCACTGAAATACAGTGCTGAGGGGAGCAGCGGGCAAGACAGGAGAGGTCTGCTGCACCATGTTGGAAGCTCCCTGGCCAGGGATTGAACTTGTGCTACAGTGACTGCTGATTGCTTCATAGTGCGAGACTTAACCCCTTGCACCACCAGGGAGGCCCAGGAGCTACAATTTTAGAAAGATTTTTTCTTGTGGAGCTAGCAGAGAGCCACCTGAAGGAGTGCTGAGAAATAATATTTGTGAATTTTTGCTGGCTTCTTGCCAGTAGCTTGACTCAGGTCTTCTTTTAATGTGACTCAACTATTTTCTCATTACAGACCTCATTTCTTCCTACTCTGTTCTTTTCCACAATCACAATATGTCTAGAAAATATGTCTTTGTTATCCCTATTTTACAGTATGGGGAAAAACTGAGGGAAATAAAATAGTTTTCCAAGGTCATAACTAATAGTTGTTATACATAGTAGGTGTTATGAGTAATAGACATAGTGAATAGTGAGTGAATAGAATAGTGAGATTAAACAAGTTACATTTTATTCCTAATGCAGTGCTTTTTCCTTATAAGCCCACTGCCTATGAAAAGGTAGTATTCAAAATATTTAACATTAGGCACCATATTTAAACATTTTTGTTCTTAATCAGGTTGTTAATAATATATTATTGTTAGTAACATATTGGACTAGATGAGATAACTAATATACGTTATAAAAATGTGCTTAGTACTGCAAAAACAAAACTACCCAGATCAGTTAAAGAGGCGGGGACAGTATTTTACAAGCCCTTCAAGCAGGGTTGCCAGATAAAGCAGAGGATGCCAAAATAAATTTGGATGCTAGCTAAACAACTTGTGTTTTGTATAGGTATATTCCAAATATTGTATGGGGCATCCTTATGCTAAGAAAGTTATTCATTGTTTGGCATTCACATTCAACTGTATTTCCTTTATTTTTTGTTGGCTAAATCAGGTATCCCTACTGCTAAGTGATTCTCATGTGTACTAGAGGTTCATGCCATCGCACCCCAAGATTAGACCTATTGCTGAAGTGCGTTTATTCTTATGTTCAGTAGGCTGCACCAGGAACTTTAAAAACAGTAAAAAGTCTTGTACTAGAATCACTATTATCTCAAGAGACAATAGTGATAAACACACCGCAGAATATGTTGCTTATGTGGCACGGGTTCCGAATCCCCAACTGAACATTGCGCATATCTGTGGATTACCAGGAAATAATGGAATTTGGGAGCAAGGATAAAAAGTGTGTCATATTGACAAAGTTTCATTTTTCTTCCTGGGGAAAAATATCACTGATGGGAAAAAAAAAAAGTTTTAGCAACAGCTTTGATAACAAAATGGCTGGGTTTAAGTTGATAGATAAAAATCCACCTTCAGCTTTGCTACTACTTAGTTTTTAATCATTCTTGAACTAAGTTGCACAAACCTCCTGAGAGCAAGAAAAATTTTACACATTTTTATCTTGCTTGTTACTTCAGTCTTTTTAGGAATAAACGAATGTGTTTCCAGACTAAGAAAATCATTACCCTGCATAGAGAACCCCATCTAAGATAGCAAGTTTAACTCCAAATCTGAATTAGAGGTTCACTAATAATTTTCTGTGACTAATTGGTCATGTCTCAAAAAAAGGAACATCAGGGTTTAAAACTTCCCTTTTAGCTTTCATCTCAAGTTCAATTTAAAAAGAAAAAAGAAAAAAAGGGGTTCCTATATATAAAACACTATTAACTTAATAGGACTTTTATTTTTCCTCAGAAATGAAAGTGTTGTTGAACTGAATTCAACCAAAATTATATTTGCTGAGTTGGTTTATCTGGGCCAAGTATCATATTAAAATATAAAAATAAATAAAATTTTATCTATCATTTTATTAATCACAAAAACTCTAGAAATTTGGGGAAATGTTCATTTAGAGACCAATATACTGCACCATTAATAGTAGTTAGTATCTTTCTTGATGTTTACTGAAGGAAATATGGATAAACATCTTCTGGTATGTATTATAATTACTCCTGAATTCTAGCGGTGGTTTTTAAAGTATAAGGGAGACTCTGGAGCATGAGGGCATTGTGAATTAACCCTTACTTGGCCAGATCATTTGGTTCAACTAAAGGATTCTAATTTGTTTAAGTCACAGTGTACTTTGGTAGTAGATTAGCAAAGACCTTTACTTAAACTTATAAGAAAACTAGAAGTTATTCATTGTTAAGTGTATTTTAACTTGATATTAAAAGTATTTCTCACAAATCATAATCTTAATATGATGTTGTTGTTAGAGGGGATTCAGTGGATTGCATTGCCTCTGCTTTGAAAATAATACTATCATTAATAAGATCCTAGTTGCTGATATTAAATGGATGGAAGTTCAGTGAACTGATTAAGGATTAAAGCAGAAAAGCTTTACTGCAGCATTAAATCAATCCATAGTTTCAGTATTCATTATGCTAAGCATTTTAGTAATTAAAGAGCACTTAAATGAAACACATGCAGATGAATTAAAAATGAATTTCACAAGCTGAATCTTGTAATGGAGTCTTAATAGAGATGTACATAAAATATTTCAGTTAAAGACTGCAATTTAGTTGCCATATAGTTCAATACAGAAATTACTAGTGCCACCTACTGGTGAAAGAGTAGAATTCCAGAAACTATTTAAAAAGATATTCATCAGAAATTCCGTAGGAATAATATAGATGCATGAGTGTTATTCTTTGGTGTTTATATTATATTTAAATTTTAATACATATATTTCAAGTGGTTTATGAAATGACTCTCCAAATATTGCTAACCTTAAGAAGTAGGATTCATAAAAGTAATTTTTGTACATGTGGCTTGAAACAACCGCTCAATTAGTGTTTTTGTTTAAATTATCATGCAATAAGCAGTAAGAATATAAATTTTGAGCCAGTATGGTTCTCATTAAAATGTCCTGAAAAACTTTAAAAAATTCCAATGTCATGACCCCCACCCCAGACCAAGTAAATCACAATCTCGTATGCATTTGTGTGTATGTGTGCACGTGCCTACTGACACATGCAAGGGGATACCTATCAGTGCATTTTGGAATGCCCTAGATGATTCTAACATGAATCCAAAGTTGGGAGTCATCTTTGAAGTAGCTAATTTACAAAGTCTGATTTCTGCTCAGTAGAATGAGAGAGGGACTATGGCATGACACCCTTTCAACTAATTTTTTGCCTCTATTATACAACAGTCTTCACAGCAAAATCCACTCACACCATAACTTCCATATTACTGATTTTTTTTTCATTCTTTATAATCTGTGTGTAGAAAAATAAGTCACCCGTTTTAAGTAAAAAAATCTTTGTCATAAAAAAATTATATTGCTTTTATAGGATTATGCAAACTAAACTGGCTCCCTGAAATACTAAGTATGTTGCTGAAAGGTTGCTATCCAAGGATTCATAAAGGCAGAAAACAAGCCAGGCTCTTTCCAATTGTTTAGTATGTGTCAGAGGTGCCAGATTTACAACCTCAGAGGCTCAAGTCCATTACCCATGAACAACTTACTAATGGAGTTCTATGGTGCTTCATTCACCAAATGTTAGACATAAAATGGTGATATAAAACAAGGTCCTGAGATTTGAGAATTTGAGAGGCCACAAGGGGCGATGGACCTGATATATATGTGATGGCAGAGAATACTATGTAATTATGTTTCCAAAGTACAGAATTGTCAGTGTGTTCTATAGAAGTTGGGAGCAGATGACCATCAGTGAAGACTGGCTTAATTCAGGAGACTTCCTAAGGCTCACTTTCTCCCTAAAAGTTTTAAAACCATCAAAGCAGAGGGTCAGGTAGGACTGATACCTAATACATACATAATACTAATACATACTGAAATATCAAATGATTGAGAAAATTCTTAACCATAATTGATAGTAAGATTGCATCAGTCTCTGCAACTGGTGCTGTTCTCTTAGATTATTTCTCTCTAGGAAATTAATCAGGTAAATAAAATCTATACATTATAATCAATACATACTGCAACAAATGCAGGTTTGTATATATGTGTTATTACAGGTTTTTACTATACCCTAGTAGATTTTCATTTTGAAAAGGACATAAATATAAAATGCATACTTTTATTTTGTGTGTGTTTCTTTTTCATCACTGAGCACTAAACTATATGTTTGTGTGTGTGTGAGCATTCTTGTCACAGAGAGGAGGAAGGTAAGAAACCTGCCCTGGAGGAATTCTGAGCAGAACAGCACAGACATTAGTCTTCCACCCTGAAATTCTGAGCAGTTTGTACTTCATACAAATGTTAGGAATAAGCAGCTATATGAGGATCCAATTTTGCTATCCATCCATGATAGTTATTGCTCTTTTATTTTAAAAAGTTAGTTCCACTAGGAATTTAGTTGCTCCATTAAATGCCTTTCAAATGTGGATTGCTAAGTGATCTTTTCTATCTTGGTAGGGCTTCAGTTAAGCTGTTCTGTAAAAGCATAGGGAACTGCTAACAAAGCCTCACTTTGGTGTGTTTACCTTCTGCTTTCTTGTATTGTAAATTCACTTCCCAGCTGGGCATTTCAGCTTCCAATAAAATGTTATTAAGATTTACTTTACCTCCCCATGCTTATCAACTCGAGTTTGCCCTCTGATTGTAGGAAAGATGTGGGTAGAGCGTTTTGAAAACAATGTAAACCATATAAGGGCTTTTTAAACAAGGTATTATTTCATGTGTGGTTGAAATTCTCTCGGAGATAACAAAGAAATAAAGACCTTCCACTCTCTACATCTAACCTGTGCCTGTATTGCTGAGTTGAGGCTGAGGCTAATACAGAGACCTCCTGTGAAATTAACTGGCAGGTTATTTTTTTCTGTTTGAAAAATTGTTGGCAGTGTAAAATCTTCCAGAACTAATATCAGGGGCAAGCCATACAGAAATTCAGAGACCCCTCTGTTGGTGGGAATGTAAACTGTTCCAGCCACCATAGAAAGCTGTGTAGAGGCTCCTCAAAACACTAAAAGTGGAGCTGCTATATAACCCAGTGATTCCACTCCTAGAAATCTAACGAAAGGATACAAAAACACTGTTTGAAAGGAAACCTGCATTCCTATGTTTGTTGCCACACTATTACAACAGTCAACATAAGGAAACAACCTAAATACCCCCCAAACAGATGAATGGATAAACAAAATGTAGTAAATGTGTTGTACACACACACACACACACACACACACACACAATAGAATACTACTCAACAATTAAAAAAAAGACAAATGTGTGCCTTTTGTAGCAAAGTGGTTGGAGCTGGAAGGGACTATACTAAGAAAAATAAGTCAGAAGGAAATAGATAAATATAAGATGATTTCAATTATGCAGAATGTAGAGAAACCAAACAAAGCATCAGAAAAAAAAAAAAAAACTTGCAAGCTAACCATAGATCTGAGGGATGCATGCAGGGGAGGGAGAGGAATCAAAACAGGGGAGGGAAGAGGGCACTGTAGAGATGCATCACAGGTGCTATGGTGATGGGGGAACTATCAAAAACTGTCACAAAGTTAAAAACTATGTAAGAAAATAAACTGATTAAAGAGAAAAGAAATTCAGAGACCCAAACATTACACATCCCCATTGATCTGCTGAGATTAAAGGGAAACACAGGAATAATCCTAAAGAACCTAGGCTATTTTTACCATACCCCAGTGCTGGGATTTTAGTTTAAAGTAAAGTATCTCCAAAGTAGTCATGCTAGTGTCAGATTCTCTGTGATGATGGGAAAGTTGTCATGAACAATCTGACTTGAGTGCTGATTCACTTTGGAAGGTGCCAAAGGTTAATATTTTAGTGCTTGGAAAGCCGCATTTTCATAAAGGACAGCTAAGAAAATGTGGTAAATTTTTTCAGTCATTGGCAATGCCCTTAACATTTTAAAAGGATATTAAACTGCATTAATACTGTATACTACACTTATAATACTACTTAATAGGTAATTCTGAGTTTTTTTTGTTGTTTTTTTTTTTTCCATTTTTTTTATTGTTATTTGTGTCTTTTACATTTTGTATTCCCCTTGGGCAGCCCACCACCAATTCACCCGTGATCCATCTCCATGGTCCCCTGTATTCTCCTCTCTTCCATTTTGTGCCCTTATCCTCCCCTCCCTCCCCCCCCACCGCTGATTGTCTCTCTCCCACCCGGCCTCCCTACTACAGTTTTGCCTTGCTTTGTTTTTCCTGTATGGTAAGTCCAGATATAGCAGATTTGGACTATCTGTTTAGATGAAAGTATTTCCTCAACACAGGTGACTAAAATGGTATTTACAAACCACTGGTTACATAGACAGGCACTATTATAAGTTTTTGTTTGCTTGTTTTTGTTGTTTCTGGCTAGGTAGATAGGGCAATCCGGGATCCACCCCTCTTTCTAGCACTGTGGAGCCAAGCCCACTTAGGTTTTGCTGCTGAATGTAGTTCTGCAGTGTATGTTCTTCACAAAGACATCCTGTCAGTAGAGAAGGAGCTGCATCGGAAAAGTGCCTCTTCCAAAAACAGCCTGGACAACCTTTTTCTAATTTGCCTGAAGGCCTCCAAAAAAGACTGTGATCAGCACAAGCATGGCCATCAGGCTTCTGCTGATCATAGTCACCTCGCCCAAGAGTTTAAAGAATTTCCTCACGATGTTGTATTTATATTTTAAAGAGAATTCATAAAGAAAAAATATCTTAATATCCTATAGAAGACGTCTCTAATGAAGGAGGACAATGGGTTAAAACTTTGATGTGACTTTCTCTCTCAGTCATATCAAATTATATCACCTGGGCAGCTGCCTATTTTAGCTATTCAAATACGACCTCCCTTCATTCCCCTGAGAAGGGAAATTAGCTGTGGAGAACGGGAAAGTGCTCTCATTTAACTGCTCAGTAATCAGATAATCTTCTCTGGGTAATCAGAAGTTGGTTATAAAGTAATTTGGGAACAAATGACACTGTGATGGTTTGGAGAATCAAGGCATCTTTAGCTCATGATAAATTTAGCTCTCATAGTGTCTGATGTCAGCAAGAAGTCAATCTGTAAGTCTGTGAACACTTTCTGGACAAAGTGATCAAAGAAAAGGAAGAAGGTCAAAGGGAAGGTAGGCAAGTATAGGCTATGCCCATGTTTCAGTAGGTGCCATCCCGGTCAGAATCCTGGCTCTTGAAATTAGAATCTAGGGACTGAGAACATTTATTCCTGTCACTCCATCCCCCACTCTGGAGATGCATCCCTGGTTAGATACTTGTCCTGAGAAAGAAAATTAGATAATTTTGTTCTTATAAATAAATAATCAAATAATAAAAATTATTTTCTTTAACTTTCTAGCTTGTTAGCTTCTCTTTACGATTTTTTTAAGTAAAATTGTCACAAAAATTGAGATAAATTACAAAACAACCCGATACAGAAAATTAATTAGAAAAAAGCAAAAATATAGCCGTTGAACAAATCCCAGGTTTGTATTTTAGGAAGTTTAGATAAGTTGTATCCTGAGTGCAGTTATCTCCATTGTAGTGCCTGCCTTCCCCTTTACCCTGAATCTAATGACCCACCTCCCAGGCAGAAACCTAGCATTAGAACTTCTTTGATTTTAAAATACCTAATTCAAACCTACCAGTCACATGAAAGAGCATTAAATATTCTAAAAACACCATACAAGATTGTAGTCTTGTATTTTCATGGGGATATAGGTGAACATACATATATCACCTTTTTATACAAACACACCCACATGCTAAATTTTATAAAAACAAATTTGTAGTATAAGTGTATGGACACTCACACGTACAAACACTAAAAAAAGAGAAGTACTAGAATGAAATTCAGTGTACCAAATGTTAACAGTGTTTTGCTTTGGGTAAATGATGGCAGGGTTTTATATACTTTTTGGAATGCTTTCTATTATGTCTTCCACTGAGTGCCCTGAAAGGCAGTACAAAAGCAGTGGTTCTTAAACTTCGCTATACATTAGAATCACTAGGAGGGCATTTGAAAACACTGATTATTGGACACATGGTCCATTCCCAGAATTCTCGTCCAATAGGTCTGGAGTGGGGCAAAGAAGATATATTTAAATTTTGAGAGTATATGGTTTAAGAGAAAGTTTTTCAAGACATGGGCTTGATAAGGGTGGAGTAACACTGAAGCTATAATAGTGTAGGATTGGTAAACATTGCTAGGAGAGGAATTCTCAAGTAGTTTTATGGAGTAAAGAGTCATATGGTGTGATATTTTTGCAAGTTACATTGATTTGACATTCATTTGAAATGGATTTTTACAAAGTTTATGAAATGGATGAAAAGTTATTTGCAGCTTTTATCTTTTGGGGCAAGAGTTTTCCAGATAGTAAAGTCATGTTTATGAACTCAGTGGAACAGTAAAGTCACAATATGGACAGTAAATGATACTAGTGTAGATGATTTGGTTTTTACAAGTAATACAAGTAGTGTGTGATATGAACATAGTAGGTTTAAAAAAATACTTTGTTTTCAAAGTTCTCAGCTTTATTAGAAAATGCTCATTTCATTGATCCACATCTAGAAAATTTTATGCTAAGGATAGAATCAAACAATGGAAGGGAACAGAGGAATAGGGTGTGTGTCTGAAAGAGAATGAGAGAGAGAAATAGTGGAAAGGAAGAATTACCAAAGGTGGTCAGAAGGAGGATTCTACTGACAAGGTGACATTTGAACAACTTGAATGAAGTAATGTAGCAGAACCCCTGCTATGAACCTGTCCTATGAGGAGGGTTTTATTTCAGATCCATTGGCCTCAGGTTTAGCCACATGAGTTGATGAAACATAAGTGGAGATTTTGTTGCCTTTTGTTACTGCAGCAAAACTGATTTAGTCAAACATCTGAAGCAAGAATTTTCTAAGTAACTGAAACAGTGAGAGCCAAGATTCTAGGGTAGGAACCCCCTTGGCATTTGGGGGAATGTCGAGCTGATATATCTAAATCAAGTTGAATGAAGGGTAAAGTAATGTAAGAGAACTAATAGAGTCAAGCAGCCACTTAGAATTAATTCTTCCCCCACTGTGCAGTTACACACAAATACACATACAAACACACACACACACACACACACACACACACACACACACACTATTCCACTTTTCATTGGCTCTAAAGCTGAATAAAAAGTATCTAAATATCAAGTTACATCAGAAAATATTTTTCCTTTCATCCTTAGTATTTATTTGAAAGAAAAATGTAATCAAAATAAAGCCTTAAGTTCATAATTGTCTCTATCTCATATTTAGACAATGACTTAAGCAATTTAACTTGGTTAGAATGATAAACTGAATCAATCCATTAGGTAGAAAGTAGAGGTAGAAAATTTCCAGAGACAAATTATTTCTTAACACTTTGGTCTGAACAACCTTACTGTTTATGGTAATAGCATATCCATTTAATGAGTAGGAAATTATTTTACAAAGTAAACCTAATGTTGCTAAGACAAATGGAGACTGTTCTGTATGATTTATCACCAATAGACCCTGAGATGTGTAAGGAACCTTTAAGTACTAAAACTTTTGCACTATGAAAAACATATGTTATCTTTCAACCATTTTGAAGGTATGCCAGTAGTCATGTATCCCATGTAGTTAGACTACCCCAATTTGAGTCTGTCATTGACCATTTAATGAATTAGTAAAATCTTTGCACTTCAGTTTCCTCACCTGTTAAATAGGGATTAAATAGTATGTATTTCTTAGAGTTACTTTGAGGTTGCACTGAGTCAATATAGGCAAACCTCTTTCAAAGTGACTGATCCAAGACATATTTTAGTAACTGTTAGCTAAATGAGGAAGGCGTGATTGTAGAGAATGGTCTGGTTGAAGGAGTGTTTGGTCTGGGAAATTAAGAGAAATACAGTAGAGTGACTCAACAGAGTTATGCTTCTATTCTATTGAGCAATAGAAATGAGCATTGACTGTGCCAGAAGGATTAAGGAGTTTAATTTTTTCTGGATTTTTAAAAATGATTCTCTGGAAAAAGAGATCCTATAACACACTGTATATGCCCCTATTATATTTTTGCCACAGGGTGCTAGCTGAACAGTGCCATATCCCCTGTTAGATGAGTTGTTCTTTGAGGACAGGGTGTATATTTTATTATCTTACATTTCATCAACTGCGACATGGCTCTGATGTATTGTATCTGGCTTTAGAATCAATATGGAAAAAAGTCAATTCATGGTCATCTTTGATTTCAAAGACATTTAAAATAAAGCTTATGATAGTCATGCAGTTATAGAAAAATCACAAGATGAGGCAAAATGTGTGATAAAGGAAATGATTAAGCTTATAGTCTCTTACCAGTGAGATGATGTGAATCTTTGATAGTCTAAGTTGCAGAAAGACTATCACCCATCACAGAAATTGTGCTAGGTCAAAATATTTTTACAAACAATTAATAATATGTTTATTGATTAATATATATGCTTTATTCCCTTTACTTAACTGTGGAAAGTACAGTGGTACAGGCACTATCCAATCAATTGCAAATATGCAAGTTATCAGCATTTCACATTTTAATTTCTTGGTTATCTAGAAGTCTAATTTGTTTTAAGGTAGTCTCAAATATTTTATTTTTTTTACTTATGATCCTTTATTAATAATAATTTTCATTAAGGTAATATTGGTTTACAATATCATATACTGTATATGATACAGAAATATAGGAACCCCCCTCTTCAAGTATATGCTATACCACCACCCCTACCACCAAGGCGCCCCTAGTCTTCCAACAGTCTTGATCCTTTTTGAAAGATACCCCGTTGTGTTAGCAACCATGGCTGTCACCCTATAATCCTGATCACTGAAAGTGATGAAACAGTATTTATTGTAAATATATTTGTTATGACTTGTACATTTTCACTAATGAAGAACGTAAGGTTGACAATAACCATTCAAGCTAATAAATTAGGCCAGTGAGTTTAGGGTATTTCAGTTGAATGGACACATGTCAGTGCATTTTCCATGTTCTCTAAAAGCTTAGCAGAATTTAATGGGAATGCTACTGTGTAGATTTGACAAAACAAGACATAAATGTTTAGTTTTGCCACCCTTGAATTGTTTTCTAAAGCAATATCACTCAAATATTTATAACATAATTTGTTTCATTATTATGAGAAATCTAATACATTTTATTTTTATTCATTATTACATCACAAAATTATAAAGCATACATTTGAGAAGGGCTTACATATTGAATTGAAGCTCTTTCCAATTTAAATTTGAAAAGTATATATATATGAGTGTATTTAGCATATGGATTTTATTTTAGTAACCTATAAAAGAAGATTTTATATTATTTTATGCATTTGAAATGCTTTTTTTTAGTCATAATTTGTACTATGTATGCATTCCCCTTCCCCCATACATACACTATCTTCTAAAGCGGTCATTGAAACTAATGAATGTTTTAAAGCTATGTAGAAATATATAGGTAAGAAAGCCAGCATTTCCTTGTAAGTTCAGCTCCCAATTCATATGGAAAATTCTTGAGCAATGAACAGAAGATTGTCATTGAAAGTGGGCAATATTATTGGCTGCATTACTTTACAGTAGGGAAGAACATGCTGTTATAGTCTCATATTCACCATGGAAACTAGATTTCTGAAAATAACAATTCATAGTAACAACTTTACATACTTAGCCTATGTTGAAAGGAAAATAAGACTTCATGACTTAACTGTTTGTGTCCAAAGTAGTATTCAGTTTAAATGATTATTTCCAGTTCCTAACTTGTCTGACCTGTTTCAACATTCTCCTTTCTAGATATGAAGTGATGCTGCATTTTGGTTTGAACTGTTCCTCCAAACTGCTTGTATTAAAGAGAATTAGATATTTTAATTTTGGGGAAATTGGATGCTTTCTTCCATAAATATCATGTGACTAATTCCAATCAACTGGAAAATGCCCAGATCTTTTATTGTAATGCTGTGCTTTGGGAAAATCTAATACTGTAATTGTAATTCAGTTAGAAATGTCTAGGTGAAGGCATAATTGCCTAGAACTATAACATTTATAATTGACATGAGAATGATGGATTACTAGCTTTGTAAATGGTCCAGCTTCTTTATATGAAACTACCTCAGGCAGTGACTCTCCAGACTTTAATATCCTTCAATTTCCACGTCTGCTTTTGTTTCTCTGCCACAGCCTTGGCGTTGTTGACCTGCTATTTTTATTTAACCTGGTACTACTTAAAAAACAAATTTCTCATTTGTGATAGGGCAGGATTTTTGTTTCTGAATCGTTGTGTGAAACACCAGCACATATTTCCATATTTTTTTTGGCATAGCCATTTCAGACTTTCCTAATCTAATAAAAGTTAGATATTTAATATGTTCATCAGCTCAGTTGTGTTTGCAATGTCTTATGTTTAATGCCAGCCATAGATCTCATTAGTATGCTGATGACTGCTCCTGGTAAATAACTGCCTAGTTAGTCAATAGAAACTTTACTGTTCAATATTGCATTGCTTTGATAATTTTTTTTCAACATTAGAACAATCCCACTCAGGATTCTAATGAGCAAAATAAATAGAACATGACAAAGGATGTGGAAAGACAAGTTTTGTTCGTCTTTTACTAAGATACTGGTGTCTATAGGTAAACATAATAATGAAAACCTCACCAGCTTATAGAAAGTTGAAGTTACAAAAGCATAAAAAATTATAAAGAAAAATTCATAAGAAAACTCAGATAAGGAATAATTTGAGAAGTATTAAAGTCTATGGGAATTTGTATAGATATTGGCATGGTTCGGGAGATTGAATGGGTACTGCAATGCTAGCCAGGGAATCCTTGTTCTAGTTCCTCACTCTCTCTTGAACCACTAGGTAGTGTTAAGTTAGTCTTGGAATCTCACTGACCTTCACACTCTTCATCTGTAAATTAAGAGAGTTGAGTGATATGCTCTCTATTGATCCTTTTAACATTGATACTCCATTATAGATATTGAATATTCTTTAGGTTAACAAGCAAATCCAGAGACTAAAACTCATTATAACAAATATGTACTAATTAAGTGGTATGGCAAGGTAATACAATAGAGGAATATTAAAAAAGAACAAAGGTCTAGCAAATAGGCATATTGATTAAATATTACTTTGAAGTGTCATTTGTTCCTTGAGATAGACTGGACAGAAATTGTCTTGCAACAACCATTTTTGGTTGACTAACCATTTGTCTTGCCTAACCATTTTTGAGATGTAAAGCTATATTCTTACCTCACTCTCTATATGAAGCCAAATTCTAAATGTACTGAAGTTTTAAACATTAAAAAAAGAAAGAAGTAATAGAGAATAATGACAAGGAATTTTTTAGCAAATATTTGCCCCAAGAAAAATAAGGACAATCTTATAACTACAAATTTAAGAATTAGTAGGGATCGAAATGCCATATATAAATCAAAATATAAACAATAAGCTTAGGAAGCTATTTGCAAAGAATATGATAGAAAATTAATTACTTCAATGCAGAGAGTTCCCAAAAATCAATAGCAAAAGGTGAACAACCCAAGAGAAAGGTAGTCAAAGGTGTAAACAGACAATACACAGAAAGAATAAAGTAGAAATGAATACTTAGAAAGTTGCTCAGCCTTCCTCATATGGAGTAATATCAAAAAAACACTTTCACCTATAAGACTGGAATAATTGAAATGGTTTTTGGAATCCAGTGTTAGTGGGAAGAAATAGTCTCATTTACTTCTCATGGCAGCTTTTTTTTTTTGAAGGGCAGTTTAACAAGAGCTATCTAAATCTTAAGTGCAAATACTCCCTTCCAGTATTCCGTTTCTTAGAGCATTTATCCTATAGTCATCTTGCCTGATAATTTGTGTAATTTTGTCTGTTCTATTAAATGTATATATTTATTAAATTTTGAAATCTGTGGAATGTATTTTGAATATAGCATAAGGTATTAATTATAGTGCTTGCCTCTGGGAAGGAAAGAGATATGGAGGAGTGTTTTTTAAATATTTATTTTATATTTCTTTCATAAATAACATCTTTATCATGACTGGGTAACATTTTAAATATTTTAAATAATTTAAATATTTAAATATTATTAAAATGTAATAGTAAATGACAGAATCCTAAAGTACTATTTAAAAGAGTTTGTAGAAAGAATGATGGTAAGGATAAAATATCCATAGGAAAAACATATCAAATTCATCTTCTGTCCTAAATTCAAAATAGTAGTTATAAAATATAATAGTATATTATGCTATTTTAGAAAATAATATAAGCTCATATAACAAAAATGACAGTCTCTAGAGTTTTTGCAAATTGTGTGATTCACTTATAATAGCAACACCCTAAAGGATTCTCTACAAGATAAAATGAGATTGATATCCTGTATTCTTTAATGCAGAATTCAATGCTATTTATTTTATGAATTCCTTCACACACAAAGTGCTTTAAGATATGTTGGTTATTTTAACAGTGGCATGACAAACAGTATCATTTACGCAAACCTTGAGCTATTCAGAGTGTAGATTCCCTATTAATATGCCTTGTCAACACTGTGTAAAAACTGCTATCGTACTTGTTTTTTTTTTAAAAAAACTTCAATTCACCCTTAGGGTCCTAAAGGTGGGACTCACAATGTTAGTGACTTTTTTTTTTTTTAATAAAGATTTTATTTATACATACAAGCTGGGGTACAGGCCAGAGGTGTGGGGCGGCGAGAGGGTTCACCAGAGACAGAGTGGGGAGCAGAACAGGCATATCAGAAGTACACTGCTGAGGGGAGCAGCGGGCGAGGCAGGAGAGGTCTGCCGCACCATGTGGGATTCTCCCTGGCCGGGCTTCGAACTCGTGTCGCCGCTGCCAACAGCTCCACAGTGCAGCGCTTAACCGCTGCGCCACCGGGGAGGCCCTGCTATCGTACTTGTAACTATAGTTTTGGCTGTTGCTTGGTGATTGAAAATCTTATGTGTAGACTTCTTAAAAGTAAGAATGTATCTCTTAATGGCCACTAGTAAAATGTATGTTTTTATATTTTTATTTTTATTTTTATTTTTTTACATACAAGCTGGGGTACAGGCCAGAGGCATGGGGCGGCGAGAGGGTTCACCAGAGACAGAGCGGGTAGCAGAACAGGCAGATCAGAAATACACTGCTGAGGGGAGCAGCGGGCAAGGCAGGAGAGGTCTGCCGGGCCATGTGGGACTCTCCCCGGCCGGGCATTGAACTCGCGTCACTGCTGCCGACAGCTCCACAGCGCAGCGCCCAACCGCTGCGCCACCAGGGAGGCCCATGTATGTTTTTATAATGAGATCTTTTTTTAAAATAAAGGGAAACTTTTTCTAGTTTCAGGGAGAACTCATGGTTGGAATTAACATCAAATAGAAAGCTTACTGCTTGCGTTTTTAATTCTCTTCACAACCAAAAGCTGATTAAAAACCACAAAGTGTGAGGCATACCTGATATAGTATGCTATACATGACAGGAACAAAGGAAAGAGTCTCTGTGTCTCTCTCAAATTGATTTTAGAAACCATACTTTTAGGAAATAAGTTAAGAAAAACGAACTAGCTATTAACTAATACTTTTCTATTACCAAATACAGAATTTCTGTCTTTTTGAGCAGAATTCATTAGTTTTTGAAACTTTTAAATTCAGGAAATGACAAAAAATTTAAATTATGAACCTCAAAATCATAGGTAAAATAACAGAAAGGTAAAATGTTTCAAAGCCAGCAGTAAGAGGTCAGAAATACCCTGCCTCTAAAAGACCCAGAACTGGGTAAATGAAAATTTGCTCAGATTTAAGATTGACTTTACAGCTTTCTCAGTGCTTGAACGCTAGTTTCCTTGGATATTTTGTGTTTAATATACTAGTTCCTGAATTAATTCTCCATGTTTTCATCAACTCACAACCTAACTATGAAGCTTTGGCTCTTCAGGAGCCTCCCTGGTGGCGCAGCGGTTAAGTGCTGCGCTGTGGAGCTGTCGGCAGCAGCGATGCGAGGTGGTCGCCCGGCCTGGGATAATCCCACATGGTGCGGCAGACCTCTCCTGCCTCGCCCGCTGCTCCCCTCAGCAGTGTATTTCTGATATGCCTGTTCTGCTCCCCATTCTGTCTCTGGTGAACCCTCTCGCCGCCCCACACCTCTGGTCTGTACCCCAGCTTGTATGTATAAATAAATAAATCTTAAAAAAAAAAAAAGATTTGGCTCTTCATACTGGGCCTTTTATATAACATATCAGCATTTTTCCATCTTGTGTGCTTCAGTATATATTGTTTCTGGAAGCATTCATGAAATAGCTAGTTCATATTAGGCATGAAAATTTTAAATAGTCCAATTACTTTTCATGTTTTGAGCATACCTTTGTGTGAAGTGTGTGTGAAGTGTGTGTGAAGTGTGTGTGTGTGTGTGTGTGTGTGTGTGTGTGTGTGAGTTGATCATGTATGGTACTTCTCAGAATACTCTATTGATAAATACTTTTTGTACTTGTCTTTTTAATTTTTTTGTTAAAGTTTGGTCCCAGGGAATGTGATGCAAAAAGTAAAAATATTTCTGAATACTTAATGCTTATTATATAATATTCTCACTATTAAAAGAAACATTTTTTTCTGAAATAAATATACTCAAAAATGAAAATTATTACAACTTACTATCAATTGCCAAACTATATGCTCTTAATTCCCAAAATAAAGATAAAGCAGGTTTATTAACTGTAAAAAGCTAACAGTTCAACACACTGACTAATCTATGGACAATAAAATAAAGGCTACAGCTTTAGTTAGACTAATTTTCTTTATTTTCATGATATCCATGAACAATAAAATGTAGCTAAAAGCTAAACTAAAAGCTTTTATCACAGATAAACATTTTAATAATAGAAACTCTAAAGTAGCTTTTAAGGTTTATTAGTTAAAAATAATTACAGTAACTTTTCTAAGAGTTGAAAATGACATATACTTAATATTCTTACTAATTTGTTGAATGATGAAACATATGATCAAATAAAATAATATAGTTGTCAGCACAGCTAATGTCTCAAAACAACCTGAGAGGAATGCTGAATGAAATAATAAGTCTCTTAAAAGTAGTAGTGCAATAAATAATACCTTTTATGGATTTTAAAAAGCAAAAATCTTTAAACTAGAGAATAGTGGTAACTCCTAATTTTATTTAGTTGTTTATTTTGTTTTGTTCTGTTTTGCTTTTGAACAGCAAATGCATAAGTATATCAGAGATGAGATGATTGGATCATAATTCCCTATCCTGTTCATTCCACTCTTTTTTTTTAAGATTTATTTATTTATGCATACAAGCTGGGATGTAGGCCAGAGGTGTGGGGTGGTGAGAGGATTCACCAGACACAGGGTCTGGAGCAGAACAGGCGGATCTACTGAAGTACACTGCTGAGGGGAGCTGCAGGCAAGGCAGGAGAGGTCTGCTGCGCCATGTGGGAAGCTCCCTGGCCTGTATCCAACTCATGCTGCAGTGGCTCTAGATAGCTTCATAGCACTGCGCTTAACCCGTTGCACCACCAGGGAGACCCTCATTCTACTCTTGTATTCACGTATCATTGAATTTGGGATGGTTGTGAGAGGACAAGTAACTATGTCATCAATGACTGAACATAATTTACTCAAGAGTAAAAACAATCTAAAACAATTTCAAATTATAAAGAATTATAGTGACTTGGTTCTTCGTAATTTTTCCAAAATTAAACTTATGGTTGTATTATACAATGTCTACTAGGCAGCCTAATTTTCTTAAAAAAAATACCAAATGGAGTAAGACACAGCAAGCCATCATCTGCTCACTAGACTAATTGAGAGCTATGAATACATTCATGTGAAGAGAACAAGAGTTCTGAAGATAGCAAACATGAATAAAAATAGGAAAAAGTGAACCGTGAGGAAAAAGTCGAAGAAAATGCAATTGTGCAAGAGAAACACAGGGACAATTTAATAATGCCCTTCAAGTGTATTGGAGATTATTCAATAGAGATGCTGACCAGCTGTTCATAATCTCCCTTGAAATCATAAGTTGAAGGGGTCAAAACTGTAATTTATCAGATTTAGATCAAAGAATAGATGAGGGCAGCAGAGAATCAGCAAAGGGATGATCCCAAAGAACGCTGAGTGCTGTAAGTGCCTGGAAGTGCTTGCTTATATTAATTTTTTCCTTATAAGGACAGAGTCACTTATCAAAACAATTTTTTTTCACTCATCAGGTACCCTCTTCCTTTTTGACTATTAAACATAATTAAGACAAAAATAAACAAGATGATTTACAGGCATTATTTAGAAAGACAACTTCAAATTGAGAAGCAGTAAAGGATAGGTAATTAAGAAACATGGGTTATTGAATCAGACATTCCTAGATTTGAACCTCAGCTCCATCATGTTCTACCTGAGTGACTTCAGGTCCAGTTCTCCTAATCTTTAACTTACTCATATGCAAAACAAGTTTATTGCAACAAATCAAAATTGGTCATTGTGTAGATAAGTGAGATCATGTGCAGTGCCTGATGTATAGAAAACATTTAATAAACACGACAGTGAATGGTAGGGGTACAATCATAAAGTATGACCATGAAATTGATTCATTTACTTTATTATATCCTATCTTGATAACGTAAAAAATGCAGTTAAACAATATGAATCTTTCAACAAAGGCAGGGAAATTGTATAGTAAAATATCACAGCAGTCATTTTGTCCAGTACTTGGCCAGACATCATACTCATTTTATTCTTAAATATATTTGAATGGTTAAAATAAATAAATTACTAAAAAATTATTTCATACTTCAATCTGTGTATATGATATGATATGTCAGCGAGAGGAGCATCAGACCTGGACACAAGAGAACAGGTCCCATAGGAAAGGGCAGGATCAGGACAGCAATGGACTGAAAAGCGAGTGAGCAGAATCAAAAGGACAAGGGTAAGAGGATATAAGTATTCAGCTAATGCAGATGAGGAGGACTTGAAAATGTGGAACAAGAGCAGTGGTCAAAGAATCGGGCAAATAGAGCCAGTCCAAAAGATGCAAAGGAACAACCAAGAGAAGCCATTGAGCAGAGGTACCTGGAGTGAGTCCTGTAACTGAAGGTATTCACTGGCCCACTCTCCGCTGCTTCATTCTGCTCTCTCTGGTGGCAGTGGCATTTAAGTGACCCAGGTTTGGCCAGCTGCCATTGATAAAATGAAAGTCTGTTGATTGGGCAAAATATGGGAAGGCTGGACAATTCTCTGGCAAAAGCATCTTCTTGATGTAAAGTAATAATGACTTACCCAGTCCTTTGGGATCTATTGCTTGTGGCTTTGATATATGAGTGATGTTGGTGAGGTGCTTTTAATTTATTATTAATATGTTATTTTAACTTGAGGCTTGTAAATAGTGCCTTTGTGGGGACCACTTAAATCATGAAATTGATCTTTGTAAATAATTTGCTGTAAAATAATAAGTGATTTCTAGGGGGGATTGTCTACTGAGCTTTGGTAATCCGACACAGGCACTTTCTTTATCTGTCAGTCTGCTAAATTGTATGTGTCATTTAATTATTATGAAGATGTCAATGTGACTAAACTTCCTTTTTCTGACAGATACAGAAAGACATATGCTAATTTTTTTCTGTATTTACAATGTGCTGCATACATGAAAGTTGAGTTATATTACATTTTTTGTCATTGATGTGGCCCAAAAGAGAGATTTCTGTCAAGAGTACTCTTCTGGATAAATATAATCAAATCAGAGATGACCTGCTTTGTAGACATACATGAAGATGAAGTATTTTATTCAGATTCATTTGTAAGTTTAGCAGTTATTTTTAAATAATTAGAATCCTACTCACAAATTGATAATACCCATCAACCCAATACTCCCAAGACCATTCAGCTTTCTATAGTCCTGTTTGTGCTATATGCCTCTGTGTTGTATAGTTTGGCTTGTGTATGCCTCTGTGTTAGAGTATACATCAGTGTTTGTTTCATTTAAATAGTCAAACATGGGCCTCCCTAGTGGCTCAGCGGTTAATCGCTGTGCTATGGAGCTGTCGGCAGCAGCAACACGAGTTCGACACCCAGCTGGGGAGATTTGCACATGGAATGGTAGACCTCTCCTGCCTCGCCTGCTGCTCCCCTCAGCAGTGTGTTTCCATCCATCTGCCTCTTTTGCTCCCCACTCTGTCTCTGGTGAACCCTCTCGCCGCCCCATGCCTTTGGCCTATACCCCAGCTTGTATGCATAAATAAATAAATCTTTGAAAAAATAGTCAGATAAATTTGTTATTTGAAATTATCTAAAACAGCTGTTTTCCAATGCCCTTAAAACCAGCAAAATCAGCGTCTCCTGAAAACTTGTTAGAAACGCACAATTTAGGCTCCTCTCAGGAATCAGAAATGTGCAGGGTGGGACCCAGTCATGTGTGTTGTTTTTTTTAAAAGATTTATTTATGGGGTATAGGTCAGAGGTTGGGGTGGCGAGAGGATTCACTAGAGACAGCGTGGGGAGCAGAACAGGCAGATGGACTGATGTACATTGCTGAGGGGAGCAGCAGGCGAGACAGGAGAGGTCTGCTGTGCCATGTGGGAATCTCCTTGGCCTGGGATCCAACTTGTGCTGCAGTGGCTCTGGATAGCTTCTAGTGCTGCACTTAAACCATTGTGCCACCAGGGAGGCCTCATGTGTCTTTTAATTAATCCTTCAGACAAATCCGATGCATACTAACATTTGAGAACCATTGATCAAGTGGCGGAAATAGTTACAACATGGGACATGAGATGAATTTATGTGACTTTTGGTGATGGCTCCACTTCTTTCATAATCTATATCACCAGATAACTATTATGAGGAAGATAAAAGGGGTTAATCATATTCCCCTTCAAGAAGCATATAATTTGAGATGCTACCTCACAGCTGAAGAATTGAATATTAAAAGAATCTAATACATATCCCAACTTATGGTGAATTTCTAAATTTGAAAAGATTATATGACATTTTTGCACTGTGCTAGTTAAGAGTTAAACTCAAGAGTCAGATTTCCTACATCAAGTTCCAGTTTTGTCATTAATTGGTACCCACCTCAGAGGATTATGGATAGACTGAAAGAGTTAGAATAGTCCCTGTTGTGAAGAAGGCGATGCAGGTATTACCTATTATTATTTTAATATAAATGGCAAGCTCCATGAGTGTTGAAAGAAGCAATTGTTTTTTTGCTGAAGGTAATTGGGATGATTTACAGAAAACAGGGCATTTAATCTAGGCTTTGAAATATAAACTTATATTGATGGAAGAATAGTAAAGGGGAGCACATGCTGATGGTATTTGAGAACTAATGACTCAGTCTTTATTTCTAATACAGACAATTATATAGGGTTGCCATCTCCAACTGGCATTTTTCAATCCGCTGGTAAACTTTTGTTTTACCTGGTTGATTTTCAAGGCAACCACACTTCTCATGATGTGTTAAAACAACCTACATGTTCTTGGGAAGTATTCCACAAAGATGACCCTGACCATTATATTTGTGCCTTTATATTTTTAATGCCAAGCCCACCTCTATTACAAGCTGTAAAGCTTACTGGTAACATCTCCACCTAACCATATCACCTACATATATTAAACCTCTTAAATTCATATTATAAACTAAAGCATCATCTTTCTACACCTCCACATTTGCTCTCTTAGTATTCTGTCTCAGCAAATAGAACTTCTGTTTAATCAAGTCACAGTGGGGGACATCCCACTGCCTCTTGTTCATTGCCCCCTTAAAAATGGAAGTCTCATTTGTTAATTTCCCAAGTAAAATCTTTCAATGTTCTACCTTTTCTTTGAGAATAAACTGTCACAAAGGAGTTTTCATAAGGCCCCTGATGATCTTTCATCCCTTCATCCCTCATGAACTACCACTTTCTCCTATGTGCCTTTTGTTCTTAATAAACCAAAGAATTAATTCCTTATTTTCAGGTCCTTTATATCCTCTTCCCTCTGCCTAAAAGGTTTTTCCTTGTTCCACTCCAACCCCTAGTCCATGCTCATTCTTTAGAACTCCAGTGTGTCCTTGAGTCTCTTCCTCTGTGAGGATTTTGCCTTCCTTCTCCTAGGCTAGAAAAATGCAGTGTCCTCAGGCCCCAAATCACCAGAAGAACACCTATCAGGTATCAGTTTTAATATTTCTTGTAGGAAGGGATGACCCTAACTTGTCAAGGAAAACCATTGGACATTTCAGTAAGAGGGTGTTAGAAGGAACCTCATAGGATTTGAGCATTGGTTGGGTGATTCATGGGAGTCTATGAAAAAAACAGGTTTTTCTCCAAATATCATCAAAAAGTAGAAACCATTCTATTGGTATTTCAAAAAATCTTATTATAGGGAAGGCAGACTATAATGAAAACAAAGCTTTAAGTGACAAGTAGCGGTCATTTCATTTGAGAGAAAAAGAAAGTTTGTCATTTTGGGGTTATAGTACAGTGATCTCATTTTTTGTCTGTGCTTTGATGAAGTTAGGAAGTGATCTCATTTTGTTTAACTTTTTCATGGTCTTAGACTGAGCTTATCTGAAATTGATATTGTATAGTACTGTTTATATTCAGTAGGAGAATAATAGGACTTCCATGTGCATGTTAGTTTTTGGAGATAAGGAACTGGGTTTTCCCTTTCTCAGAACTTATACATTCCATTCCTCCAAAACTTTTTTCAATGTCTCCATTAAATGGTATTTATCATATCACATTTCAATCAAACCAATGTCAGCCTGTTATATTCAGTAAAGTTTTCATAAACGAATAAAAAGATGAGTTGTTGAAACTATTGATCAATGACTTTCATCACATGCAACCTCCATTCTAGTCTTCATTTAAAAACATTGATCACAAGATTTTGAACAAATAGAAAATCTCTCTTTATAGGGAGAAGATTAGTGAGAAGTGGTTTTGTAAGTTAGAAATATATGATTTGAAAGATGAGTGTACATTTAATAACGCTGGTCAACATTGAGATCGTTACTGACTTAAAAAGGCACTAATCTGTAGTATCTTGGTGTGCTGAACATGAATATATCCCTGAAAATGTTTAATTAGTTATTGTTTTGAAGATATTTCATAAAATTAATTTTATATGTTTCACCGTGTAAATGTATCCAGTAGGACTGCAACAACACCCTAAATCAGCCTAGAATGACGTAATATTGCATCACATTGCATAATACCATCATGCACACATCATCCAGAGTTGATTGCATCATTTTCTGATGCAATGCAATACTATTGCCAGGCGGCTGCTGAAGTAAGCTGACTTCAGCAGTGCACTATATAAAAGCCCTGTCAGAAAGGTTGAGCATTAAAAATATTTCAGACTTTGTGCAAGACAGTTTAAACTACTGTTCCATAGAACTCTTATTATTTTATCCATTTAGGCACGGACAGAACAGTCATGCCTCGAAAGTGCATTAATAGCATGGACAATTTCTGCTTTATTTGTGGGGAAGTGACATTTACCAACCAGAAGGAAAGTATCACTTCTCAAGTGAAGTAGACGTATTATCTTTACTTTGGATGCAAGGTTGGTGACCAACACAAGCCTTGGGCCCCACATATATGCTGTGCTACATGTACAACACAGCTTTCACAATGGTTCAATGGCAAAAGACCATTAATGCCGTTTTCAGTCCCCATAGTGTGGAGAGAACCAAGCAACCACATAAAAGACTGTTACTTCTGCTTGGTTCTTCCTCTTTCCTGTGCAATAACAAAGCAAAAGAAGTTGAGAATAGTCTACCCAAACAATCTGTCTGCATTGAGACCAGTTCCACATGGTGAGGGACTTCCTATTCCAGAACCTCCAGCAGAATATTCTCTTGATTCATCTGATGAGGACAAGGGTGAGCCCACCTGTTCTTATCTTGTTCCATCAGCATGCGGTGATCCAGGTTTTTTTTAAAAGATTTATTTATTTATACATACAAGCTGGGGTACACGCCAGAGGTGTGGGGCGGCGAGAGGGTTCACCAGAGACAGAGCGGGGAGCAGAACAGGCAGATCAGAAATACATTGCTGAGGGGAGCAGCGGGCGAGGCAGGAGAGGTCTGCCGCACCATGTGGGATTCTCCCCGGCTGGGCATCGAACTCTCATTGTGCGCTGCCGACAGCTCCACAGCGCAGCGCTCAACCGCTGCGCCACCAGGGAGGCCCCTGATCCAGAGTTTTACTGTGGTGCATCATCAACCCCACACAGACTAACACAGGAAGAACTAAGTGACCTGGTTCGTGATTTGGACTTATCCAAAAACAAGGCAGAATTGCAAGGATACAGACTCCAACAATGGAATCTTCTAGAAGAAGATGTCACTATTACTTTATATCAAAAGCATCACCAGCAGTTGGAGCCTTTCTTCAGAAAGGAAAGTACTCTGGTATTCTGTTCTGATATTGAGGGCCTCATGAATGCCTTAGAAATCACTCATGACCCACAAGAATGGAGACTATTTCTAGACTCTTTGAAACTGAGTCTTAAGGTTGTGTTTTTGCACAATGGAAACCATCTTCCATCTATTCCAGTACCGCGTGCTGTCCACATGAAAGAGACATATGATAACTTAAAGCAGCTACTGAATTCCATTGAAATCTAAGAAGTAGTCTATGACTCGATTTTTTACAGGTATTACTGTAAGCCTATTACTATTGGCATGCATTTCGTGATGTAAACATCAGTTTATTGCAGATTACAAAAAAACCTAGAGCCAAATTAGAATTTTACTGTCATATTTGTGTTGAGCACATACAAATTGGTAGGGAACGACTAGTTTTATTTCAGTAACATGACTTTTGTAAAAAATTTGTTGACCAGGGGCCTCCCTGGTGGCGCAGGTCGATGCGAGTTTGATGCCTGGCTGGGGAGATTCCCACATGGTGCGGCAGACCTCTCCTGCCTCGCCCACTGCTCCCCTCAGCAGTGTACGTCCATCGAGCTGCCTGTTCTGCTCCCCATTTTGTCTCTAGTGAACCTCTCACTGCCCCACACCTCTGGCCTGTACCACAGCTTGTATGCATAAATAAATAAATCTTTAAAAAAAATTTGTTGACCAGTGTAATTATCCATTGCTATTTTACCAAATGCATTTTGACAATTCTGTGGGAAAGGAGTAGCTACAAGTAAACTCATCACCCATTAAAACCATTTTACAATGTGAACTTCAAAAATAATATAAATAAAAAATGGAAAATGTGCAGATGTGTAGCCACCATGCATATGAGAGGTATTTTACCCCATTTATAAGATCATTTTCTGTTGTTCTATGTGTCCATGTGCACTGAAACAATTGTTCTTTTGTTTTTCTCTGAGTCTCTGCAAGGTCATCAATTTTTGTCATAAGTTCCAATATTTTTTTATTAGACCTACTGAAAAATTTATATTGAGAAGGGGCGGGAGGATAGAAAGATGACAACCCCCTTTCCAAAACTGTATTTTCCTATTATAACTATTTTAAAAGAGAATGATGGGAATAACCTATTATGAACTCTCATCAGAGGAATAAAGTATAAATCTCAGGGGTAGGGGATTATGCCCTTATAATATTTCTAAAATTTTAAATCTGAAACAGACTACTTTTCTCATACAACTTTAAGGGAGACGCTCCCTTAAAGACTACTAGATGGTCTTGATGATGAAAGATGTTTCATGTGTGATGATATCAGTTCTTTCAAATTACCAGTGAACTCTTTTGGCTAAAAGCCATCTAAATAGAAAAATAGAACATTGAATTGAAACAAAAGTTTTGATGAAAGGTTTTATCCAACAGACACAATTTAGCCTTCGTTTAATTTCCTGGCATATAGATCCTGCCAAGATACTGTTTATAGCTTTCATTATAGAAAAAAAGTGAGTCAAATGGAATGGTCCCAGGAAAGAAAGGTCATTGAAAGATAATAAGAACACATGAGAAATGTGAATGCTGATTGAAACAAGTGAGTTTCAAGAGAAATATGAATACAAGGAAGGCAATAGTATATAACAGAAAATTCAATTGTAACCAAAGATATGGATAACACAATATCAAGAAGGCCAAGCCTAAGGATAAGCAGTAGATTTTGAAAGAATAAAAAAGGAAACATAAGCCAAAATTGGTAGCATAGAAATAAGAAAATAAAATGAAATGGTATTAAACCAATATCTTTACAAATGAATCTAATGATATATCTAGATTTTAATGCTTTTTTATAAGATTCTGATGAAAATCCTAATTTCCAGGAACCATCAGTTTAAATGAACCTATAAATACATGATCGTTAGCTTGCATAAGGGTTCAAAATCATCACAGAGCTTCAGGTTTAGCTACAAACTTTTCTTTTCCATAATATTTTCTAGACACCTACCATAAGAAAATTGAGGTTCAATCAAAGACATGTACAAAAGGATTTCATATACTGTGAAAAACTAGGAAATATCAAAATTTCAATAGCAGAAGATTACTTAAACAATTTGTGACATTTTCAAGGACAAATTATAATTCATGCAATCAAATATTGTGTTTATAAAGAATGTTTGTGGTGTTATGATAAATGTTCATGTTAGGTGAAGACAATGGGGAAGGAAGAAAGGGAAAGAAGAGAGAGAGATCAAATACTTAGGGGTTTTCTCTGTATTGAGAGTTATAGATTGTGTCTTTTTTTTTTGTCTTTGCGTGACACATATATGTGTGTATATATTTGTGTAATTATAAAACCTTGAACATTTGTGACTTTTCAAATTAAAATATTTGTGATTTTATTTTTAGACCCATTTTTATGTAATAGTATTTTCATTAATGCAAAATCTGTTCTATCTACTTTCTTATGTTACTTAAAGGTATACTCTGAAAATTATCCATTTAAGTTTCAAGTGCATTTTGTATGTATTGTTAAAATAAATCTGTCATTGTACTCTCAGTATAGTAGTAATAAGTTTTAAGTGTTTGTTGTATTTTAAGGTATTAAGAAATCAATGATTTTAAAATGTTTTGTTGCAAGTCACATAAAAGACAAGACATCATGGAATTTTATTTCAGAGCAGACCTTAGAGTCCATCTAGTTCAATACTTTTGTTTTACAGTCTTGGGATATGACGTCCAAAGATATTAAATGTCTTGCCCAAGGGCATGTGTCCCTGGCAGAGCAAAGACAGCAGGTCAGGTTTCCTGACTTTGGCTGCACTGCTCTGTGCTACTTCCTATCTCCAAACCATGTATAATTATTCTTAGAATCATGTTTCATAAAACTAGCCCTATCTACGATTATTGAGGTAAAAATTGTTTACAGTCCTAGCCCCAGTCCCTTATACTAAACTTTCGCTGTGTTGCCGTGATTCCCCTTTAGAATCAGAGTCTTGTATTAACGGATCCCTCCTTTCCTTTCATCCCTTAACATCTCTTCTGAAATGACTTTAGGAAATAAGTGAATCACCATTTGTTTACTAGCCCATTAGCATGTTAATTTTCTCAGATGCTTTAGTTTGTTCAGGTTACTGTAACTGAATACTATGGACTGGATGGATTACTTATTTTTCACATTTCTGGTGACTGGAGCAAAGTGCTGGCAGATTTATTGTCTGGTGAAAACCCAATTCTTGGCTCATAGGAATCTGTCTTCTTATATCCTCATGAGGCGAAGAGATGGGAGCTAATTTGGAGTCGTTTCATAGGGGCACTAACCCCGTTCACAAGGATTCCATGGCCTAAAACCATTTACCAATGGTCCCACCTCCTAATGGCATCACATTGGAGAGTTAGGCTTGAATTTGGGGTCAGGAAACAAACATCCAGTCTGTGACAAATAATATACTTCCTTAATACAGTTAAATTGTTACTTAAGATTGTTGCTAACAGAATAAGTTTCAGAGAAGAAGAAAAAAAATTAGAAAAATAATATTTTTAGAAAAGTACTTTGTGTGATTCATTCGCTCCAGTGACTCCTTACTTGGGAAGCTAGTTTTTTTCTAATATAAACACTGTATAATATATCTTATGCCCAGATGCCAAGAAAACCTAAAGTCTTCTCTGTGGCTAATGAAAATGTGCCTAAACTTTCCTATTTTCCAAAGTACATCAAAATATATTCTTTCAATTCTTTGTGCAACTGTTTATCAAGTACCAATTATGTGCATGGTACTACTGAGAAACTGAAAAACCAGCAGTGAATAAATTAGACAAAGTCCCACTTAAAAATGAGTTAGTAACTACCTCAATGACTTGGAATATTTTTCAAATAAAATTTTCTAAACCAAAGAAATTATGCAATAAGCTGTATCAACAACTGTAGTAAGGTATATTTAAGAATTCAGTTCTGTCTCTCTGCAGCTGTAACCCAGAATCTGATTCTTGGTTAGTTATATTAAGTACTGTTTCATACACAGTATAGTCCTGATAATAGAAATTTGCAATTGTAGGGATAACTCTCATTTTATATTTTTCCTCCATGTCTATTATTGTAAGCGCTGGGACAGTGACTAGCATCAGAATGGGTCTCCTTTGCTTCTGAATCAGCAGCTGAAAACAATCTAACAATGTACTTGCCTCAGTTTTTTCCCCCTTCAATGCTGATCCTTTGTAGGTTAGGGGGAAGATGATGGATTCAAATGCTGTTTTTTTGTTTGTTTGTTTGTTTGTTTGTTTTTTTGTCATTTCTAATGACTCTACCCTGTTCTTTTCTTACTTACTTGGAAGTATGTATGGGATTTTATAGGTAGCCCAGGGGAGCTCGGACTTTAAGACAAAAAGCCTTAGCTTTAAAGTTATGAGAAATCATGTCAGAAACAGATGTTGGAGATACTTCTGCAGAAAAGCTTGTGGATAATCAACACAAACATTATACAGATTTTCTGGTTTTTATTTTTAGTACTCATCCAGGATTCAAATTTTATGCTTAGCTCAAAGAATGGTCATATACTCACTATGAAGTCTTGTCTCAGATATGTAACAAAGTTCATAAGAAATAGAAATAACATATCCCGGTTCTTAAGACTCATGGACTGACAAAATTGCTATTCACTGCCAAGGCCTTCAAATAGATAACTATTTACTGGTATAAAGTGGACTTTCCTCCTCTTACAACCCTCAGTGCTGATGTCGAGTCCTCTGCAGATCCAGAGTTCTTCCTGTGCTTAGTACTAGAATGACCTAAGGAGATGGGAATAGTCCCCTAACTCACTCTCCTGGTCTTTAAGAAGTCAAGGAATCTATTCAGTTCTCAAGGCATAATGCAGATAAACACAATGACAGGCGACCATAACAATGTGACTTGTGTGTTAAACTTGTTGCATTTAATCCATTTCCGTTGTTGGAAGAAGGTGCTTGTGTCATATTGACATATTGACTGCTCTCGCACAAGACAGAATCAAGGAGCTTTTGTTGTTAGCTCTCTTAACATAGCACACAAAACACCTTTTACACATTTTGCAGCTAATAGTTTTTGACAAATGCAGGGTAATTGTGTTTTTAAAAAGATGCTTATAGAAAGTATATAAGCATACTGGACACAGATTCTCTTTTCCTTATATTCTAAGATAAGATAGTAACAGAAGTACTATTTATTTATTTATTTATTTATTTTTAATATATATTTTTATTGTTATTTATGTCTTTTACATTTTGTATTCCCCTTGGGTAGCCCACCACCAATTCACCCGTGATCCATCTCCATGGTCCCTTGTGTTCTTTTCTATTCTGTTTTGTGCGCTTTTCCTTCCCTTCCCCCGCCCCCTCCTCCCCGCTGATTGTCTCTCTCCTATTTGGTTTCCTTATAGTCCTGTTATAAGTGAAACCATTTGATATTTTTCTCTTTCTTTCTGGCTTATTTCACTGAGTATGATCTAATTACCTCTGCAAAGAGGTATTAAAACAGTTGGCACAGATGTGCTCTGGCTACATGAAGCACAGGTTCTTTTTCAATTCAGTGGTTCCCTGGCCTTTATAAATGATATATCAGTAGTTGTAGCCCAGAGAGTGAAAGGGTTTTTCCACAGGAATTAGAACATTAGGAAACAATAGGAAAGATAGTCGGAAGAGTAAGGCATAAGAGCTGAGAAAAATTATCTGCAATTTATAGAATCTAAAATTTAGGGGGTAAAAAACTAATAATTTAGCTTTGATTTGTTTCTATTAAAGATATAAGGAGTCTAAGCTCTCTTTTCTAATTTGTTTCTGATGTAGAAGCTATTACTTGAAAGCTGTAGTTCATATTTGGTATATAATTAAATGATTATTCTCACTAAAAATAAAATTAGACATGTACATCAAAGGAAGAGTTGACATATTTTTTCAGTCTTCACCACTGGAGCAAAAGTATTATGTGCAGAACCAAAGACTAAGGAATAAAGAAAATAAAGAGTGTATTAGAACAAAATTTTAAATACAGCTAACTACATAGATTATTGCTTGCCTAGCTTTGCTTTGTGTGTGATATGATTTATCAGCATTGAGTGTTTGGCAGAAAGAATTAAATGTTTGCATTTTTATTGCACCATTAAATGTCTGCCATGAAATATATCGTTGAAATTAGAACAACACACTGCAGGGAGAGAAGTCACATTGCAGTGGCTGTATTATCCTTCATCCTCAAATGAGTCACACAAAACAGACCACTTTGCATGTATCCATTTTTTAAGTTTATGACCAATTGAACTTTTCAGTTTTTGTCCACAACAACTTAGTGATAATAGACAGCAGTTCGCAGCTGTATAAAAAAAATACCATTTATTGCTAACTTTTTTGGTAACTAGCTTGTATTTGTACTCTGAAATTGGATACTTAACCTACTGAGTAAATACTGTCTATTTACGTACAAAAATAAGTGTGTCTCAAAATGTTTACTTTACCTCATTCAAATTTTATTTTCTCAGCACTACTTTGTAGACTGAAAAATATTCTTAATGTTGAGACATAAAAAAGTAAAGATTATGAAATAACTCATGATCACTTAGAAATTAAATATTCACTAATTTAACTTATTCTAATGAGATTTCAAAGCAGGAAATCATGTGTGCTCAGTGTGACATGGTATTTTATTCAGTTGCTTTTTTAAAAGATATGGGCCATTACAAATTTTTTAAGCTAAAATGGAATTTAACTACAATACTATCAGCTGAGAGTGGATTTTGAATAAAGGAAATTATGTCTGTGGATCCATCCATTGGTCCTTTGCCACTGAAACAGGAAGAAAGGAAAGAAGGCACAAGGGAGAGGAGAGAGGGAGGCCATAAGGTCTTTTAATATATCAGTGATCATTGTAGAATTATATATTGTGGGAAATAAATTATATAACCGTTAAATCATTTACATGTGGTGCTGTAAAGAGATGGGGGTTGGGGTGCCTAAACATCCCCTTTTGATGCTATGATAGCTTAGGTCCCCTTCCACCACTTCAAAATGGAAAGACTGGTCATGCTTTGATTGGAGATCATGATGGCATAATCATTGCAGAATCTCTCTTTTTTTCTGACTCTTTCAGTAAATCCTGCTCATTGGCTGAAATATATTCTTTCATTCTTTACCTGACTTAATGTAATTTTTAGATGCTAAATTTGTAATCTAGGTCCAACATGAATTTTCACTTTTCTCTTAATTTTTCTTTTGATTGATAAACATCATTTCAGTGCCCTATGTCTGAAAACAGAACAGACTATGAATCAAAATAACAGCTCTGCTAGAATAAAAGTGGTTATGGAAATCTCACCCCTCAGGTGACATTCTATACAAAGAGCAGCCAAGTGCCTCAAATTCTGTTGGGATATAATTATCTCATAATAACTATTTTCCCAACAGCACTGCATCACAATCAGGCCATAAAATGTATTTTTGTGTCTCAGGAAAGAAGATAGAGTAAGCAATTTGGAATATTACAAAACAGGCTCAGTTGAGCAGTTTGATTTGCATGGAGTATCCTCATCCTCTAAATGTCTCATTGACCAGTCAGAATTCTTGGTTGCCTTAGTCCAGAGAGTGTTATAATTTTATATGCACACATTTGCATAAATTGAGATTAAAAAGTTGCTCAAAGTACAATAAAAGTGAAAGAACTATTAAAACATTAACTGCTGTAAATAAGATATTTTTACAACTTCTGAGATGTCTTATTTTGCTGTATTCTATGTATCTAACATATATTTTACCAGCAAAAATATGCAAAATAAATCAGGATAGAACAAAACTATATCTGTGTAAATGTTTTAACGGTTTGTATTATAATTAAGCTGTGTGGTAGTAACTCTATTATGCTATTGTACTATACAAACAAGCTTTATAAAATAGGGAGATGGACTTGACTTAAATCTAGTGCATTCTGTAATTTCCCCATCTATTTTAGAAGGCAGCAAATTTCCAAACATAATTTTAGTCTGTGCAATAAACATGTGTTGAGTTCTCATATTACATTGTATCTCTAGGGATGTAAAGATGACTAAGACTGTTTTTCCCCTTAGGAGCTTACTGTGCAGTGTCAGACACTGATACTACATTATTAGGCATGGAAAGAGACAGGGAGACATGCACAGGGGATAGAAAATCCCAGAGAAGGGGTCCATAGACTAGCATGGGAGGTGAGGCATACTTTCTTGAAGAAGATTCATACTTAAGGTTCAGGTTTAAAGGATGGTCAAGAGTTGTCCGGAATTGAAGATGATTCAAAAAGTGAAAGAAGCTATGTGATGGTTTTAAAATTGAGGTACTATTGGTTTATAATATTATATGTTTGGTGAGTACTGATTCACATCTCAATAAATGTGTATACCACACCACTCCCACTCCAAAAGCCTGGTTGCCATCCAACCCTCTACACTTTACACTACAAGTTCCTCCCTCCCACCTTTTCCTCTGGCAACCACCATTTTGTTGTGAGATTCTATGGGTTTGTTTCTTTGTTTGCTTATTTTTTTTCTTTGTGTTCAACATACGAGTGATATCACACACGATTTGTCATTCTCTTTCTGATTTATTTTGCTTAGCTTAATTTATTTCACTTCACAAGTTCTATACATATTGTGGCAAATAACAAGATTTCATCTTTTCTAAAAAAAGATTTATTTATTTATGCGTACAAGCTGGGGTGTAGGCCAGAGGCGTGGGGTGGCGAGAGGGTTCACCAGAGACAGAGTGGGGAGCAGAACAGGCAGATAGACTGAAATACACTGCTGAGGGCAGTAGTGGGCGAGGCAGGAGAGGTCTGCTGTGCCATGTGGGGAGCTCCCGCCGGGTATTGAACTTGTGCTGCAGTGACTCTGGATAGCTTCATAGTGCTATGACTTAACCCACTGTGTCACCAGGGGGCCCCAAGATGAGTAGTAGATTAGTAGTATTCCATCGTGTATGTTGATATATACCACACCTTCCTTACCCAGTCGTACCTCAATTTAATAAGTGCTGCAATAAATACAGAGGTACATGTATCTGAATTGTTATTTTCATATTTTGCATAACTACCTAGAGTTGAAATTCTATTTTTAATCTTTTAAGGATTCTCCATGTTTTCTGCAGTGATGGCACCTAGCTGCACTTCCACCAATAATATGTGAAGATATGTGATTTATTGTAATATCAGGTTTGCTATGATATATTTTGCATATAAATAAGCCCTTTTTAGGTATTCAGTTCTATGAATTTCAGTCACGTAATTACTACCACAATCAAAATGTGAAACAACTTGAAGACCCCATAAATTCCCCCCTTTTCTCTTTGTAGTCATTTCCTTACTCTTTCCTCAACCTCTTTTAATGTAATTTTTCATTTTCCAGAATATTGTATTGATTGGATAAGACAGTATGAAGTCCTTGGATCTTTCAGCTAGCATAATGCACTTGAACATGTTGTTAGATGTATCTGTTGTCCATTCCTTTTGCTGCACAGTATTCTTTTGAATGGATTTTCCCTTATTGTCATATAACCTCAGCTGTCTCTTGGATTGTGTCCAGTTTTGGAAGATTAAAGCAACTATAAATATTTATGCACAGGTTTTTACGTGGATATGTGTTGTTTTCATTTTTCTTAGATAAATATCTAGAATTGGGATTGCTGGCTCATGTTTGTGATATGTTATGCAGCTGGCAGAAGGATGAAATGGCAGGAACTACTCACATTTTGCCATTACTGTAGAAAGGTAAGATAAAGGGAAGAAATGAGAGAAGACAAAGGGCAGATAGATGAGTACTTTTAATTTCATATGAAGAAACTCAGATTAAGGCATAAGAGAGGGTTTTCAGCAGTCATGTCATATACTCATATTTCCATTTCAGTAGAGGATCCAGAATGAAGCCTGATTTGACTCAAAGAGGCATTGAGTAGAAATGAGCTTGAAACCTGCAAGAATATTGTAGGATTCTATTATTACCAGGACCCTATAATATTATCTATTTATGACAGTTGTATGCTATAAAACAAAATTTCAGAAATGTTTAGGAATTCCACTGTCACAATCCAAGGATACTGTGCAGTTAGGACAATTTGTTTACTGATAATAACAAATAGAGGTCTTGCTAGCTATCACTTAGGGATTTTAGGAGAATTGAATGAAACAACACATAAAATGTCTCTAGATTATTGCTGGTGGTCAGTTATGTTTCCTCCCTACAGTTGTCCTATGCTCTTTTTCTGGATATATACAGTGAAATGTTAATTGCTAAATTTGAAATTAAACTTGAATAACTAAAGGTCAAAGCAAAAATCTAGTATTAAACTTTAAATTCTAAAGATTGCTAGTGAACTTATAATAAAAATCCATTTGAAAACATAAACATGAATCAGATTCCTTCATCTGTTCTGATGAAGATTAAATGAGATAACAAAAAGAAATATGTAGAGCAGAGACATTCATTCTCCCTCCTTTGTGATTGTCTTTTCTCATGGAAAGAATTATGGTAAATTATTTTCCATTATAATAAGTAATGGGGTAGATGTTTGTTCTGACAAAATCTTCAGGAAGGATGCATTTGGAATATTTGAAGGACTTCCATATATTTTGAAGAATGATCTTCTTATTTCTCTTCCCAATACTAGGGAAGTTCTTTAAATAGATGGTGAAGGAGACTGGGGAGAGCAATAAAATGGATATAATCACACTCGTCAACAAATTTTTACAAAAGTCATGTTACTGAAATAAAATGAATCATTTCCTATCAATTCATATGTGCTCAACATGAATATGGCAGTCAAATTCTAATTTTGGCTCTGGATTTTTTGTAATCTTCAATAAATTGATGCTTACGTCACAAAATGCATGCCAATGGTAATAGGCCTACAGTTAATACCTGTAAAAAATCAAGTCATAGGCTACTTCTTAGATTTCTTTGCTTGTCTCTTATACAGCTGTTCAGGAATAGGATAGACAGAAGACAGTTTCCATTGTGTAAAAACACAGCCTTAAGACTCAATTTCAAAGAGTCTAGAAATAGTCTCCATTCTTGTGGGTCATGAGTGATTTCTAAGGCATTCATGAGGCCCTCAATATCAGAACAGAATACCAGAGTACTTTCCTTTCTGAAGAAAGGCTCCGACTGCTGGTGATGCTTTTGATATAAAGTAATAGTGACATCTTCTTCTAGAAGATTCCATTGTTGGAATCTTGATCCTAGCAATTCTGCTTTGTTCTTGGATAAGTCCAAATCATGAACCGGGTCATTTAGTTCTTCCTGTGTTAGTCTGTGTGGGGTTGATGATGCACCACAGTGAAATTCTGGATCACTGCATGCTGATGGAACAGGAGAACAGGTGGGCTCATCCTTGTCCTCATCAGATGAATCAAGAGAATATTCTGCTGGAGGTTCTGGAATAGGAAGTCCCTCACCATGTGGAACTGATCTCAGTGCAGACAGATTGTTTGGGTAGACTATTCTCAACTTCTTTTGCTTTGTTATTGCACTGGAAAGAGGAGGAACCAAGCAGAAGTAATAGTCTTTTATGTGGTTGCTTGGCTCTCTCCACACCATGGGGACTGAAAACGGCATTGATGGTCTTTTGACATTTCACCACTGTGAAAGCTTTGTTGTACCTGTAGCATAGCATATATGCTGGGTACAAGGCTTGTCTTGGTTTTTGCAGTCCTTCTGGATAAATACACACAGTGAAACATATAAAATGAATTATATAAACCTTGCATCCGAAGTAAAGATGGTAAGTCTACTTTACTTGAGAAGTGATACTTTTCTTCTGGTTGGCAAATGTCACTTCCCCACAAATGGAGCAGAAATTGTCCATGCTATTAACGTACTTTCGAGGCCTGACTGTTCTGTATTGTGCCTAAATGAATAAAATAACAACAGTTCTATGGAACAGTAGCTTAAACTGTCTCGCACAAAGTCTGAAATATTTTCAATGGTCAACCTTTCTGACAGGGCTTTATAGAGTGCACTGCTGACATCAGCTTAACTCTGGATGATGTGTGCGTGATGGTATTATGCAATGTGATGCAATATTACATCATTCTAGGCTGATTCAGGATGTTTTTGCAGTCCTTCTGGATAAATACACACAGTGAAACATATAAAATGAATTATATAAAATATCTTCAAGACTAGAGCTAATAAAAAAGTTTCAGGGTTATATTCATGTTCAACACACCAAGATACTACAGATTAGGGCCTTTTAAAGTCAGTAATGATCTCACTGTTGACCGGTGTCATTAGTGCTGCCCGGGGGAGGAGAATGGTTTTCATAGTATAGAAATCCTATAACCATCTGTCAGAAATGTTTTAAGATAAATTATAGCATTGCAAGAAGAAGTTATACTAGATGTCCTAATAAAATCTCCTTAATATAATCTATCATACTTGTCCTTTCCAACTGTATGACTTAATGATTCCTTCCTTATTTTTACTTCTTTAGAATTTATAAATATTTAAGCAAAATATCGCTTCCTTTGAAAACCATGTGATGTCTCACATACACTATTGCTTGCACATTGGCAAATTCTGGATTTCATTTATGTAGACACTAGGCTACCAAAATATTTTTTAGATGCCTACAGAGTTTATTAAGCTACTAACCAGTTTTTAAAAACATAAATTCCTTTATCCCATGATGTTCTTTGTTGTTCAGTATGAGGTTACAAAGTGACTGCATCTTTTCTTGTGGATATTTATTTGATATATCACTCCAACATAACTATTTTTAAAATAAGACTATATATCGTTTTGTACGTTGAACTTGGTAGCTTCGATTCATACACAGGATCATATTACACTCTTAAAAAGAATAAATGAACTATTTTAAATATAATAGTCATCCTCATTCTCATCATTTGAACTTCAGCATAAATTCTGTTTTTAAATTTAAACACTGGGGGAAAATGTAATTGATATGGAACCATTAGTGTTCCTTATTCTTATGTAGAGCTGAAAGGATTTTATTTCTTTCAAGTAAGTCATTAATTAACCCCTGTATTTCCACTTCTCATACCTCGATCTAGACCTTTGCCATCCATGCTTAAATCTTACCCTTGCCTTGTTTACTCTGATCTATTACAAAACTACTACAAAGTTAAGCATTATAAAAATCTATTTATAAAACACTACATATTAAATTTTCAAAGGCTCATCATTACTCCTAGCGAATAGCATCAAAACTATATGATTACTCTTAAATTTCAAGCCTTCACAATATTATTTTACCTGCCTGCTCAATCTGCTTGTAGATGCCAATTTTTTATTTAGCTCACCTCTAGCAATGTATTTGCTTTCCAGGCATATTCTCCTATATACATATTATCTGTGCATCAGAAATCAGCTCAAGTTTCATTCCTTCCACAAAGTCTTCTCTGAAGATACTTAACCACGCTCTTCTGATACTGTTTGGTGTTAGCACCATGCCATCAGACAAATAGAAGGCTAAGCTTGAAAAGAAAACTAGGGTTTGACTTTAACTGCATCTCTCTGAAAAGATGAAATAAAAACAGAGACCTTGGTTTTTTAAATCCATCGCAGTACTATTTCCTATAATTTCCCTCATTGTTAATTGATCTTGACTTAGATGTATTGTTTGCAACCAACATAACACAATGGATAATGTCTTATTACCCTGACTTATTTTTCCCAATCATCTTCAGATTTGAATATGATTTAATAATATTTTTCTATGTTAATTATTCAAGGACATACACACTTTGACTTTGAATATAGGCTTGGAACTGTATGCATAGCTCCTAAATAGTTTTTTATCTACCACAGAAGAGTATCATAAGGTTTTCTCTAAGTTCACTTTAGACATGTCATTGATTTAGTTTTCCCAGCCTGCTATCACCATGGAATTTAGTATCACACTACAGTCTACTTCAAGCTTGATTCCTATAAGCAAGGCCAGTCCTATTAAGGTTCACACAACTGCCAGCCTGAAAGTTGAACACGGAGCACCAAGTCTGCATATACAGTGCTTTTGCTTTCCTTTTCTGATAAAATCTATTGGACAGAGATTCTGTGGGAGCTAATGAAGGATGACTTGATGTGTATGATGATTTAGAATCCATTTAACCCAGCATCTAAGTGACTCAACCTGAGAAGCAGCGGTAGCTCAGTGACATTGGTACTGGGCTTTCCTTTGGGAGGCAAACTAGAGTATGTACTGTTCAGCTCTTTTTTTTTTACTTTTAGTGTTATTGAAATGTGATTACTACATAGCACTGTATAAGTTCAAGGTGTACAGCATAACAGATGACATTTATTATGAAATTTTGTTATTTTAAATTGTGTACTGTGTGTGTGTTTGTGTGTGTGTTGTGTATATATACATATATATGCTCATAGATTAGGAAATTTTGTTTATGAAGACTATGTTTTAAATATGTAACAAATTGAATTTCAGAACTAAACTCTAATAAGAGTTATCTCCTTTCCACTTAAAACATGCAATTTCAGAGTAATATGATATAATCTTTTCTTAACTTTGAAAGATTTTTAAATATTCTCTTCACCTTTTGCATGACTGCTGTTTTCTTTTCCTTTTTTTTTTTTCTATTTCAGTAGTTTCCTCGTTTTCTGCTTGCACTTCCTGCATTGCTCTAAGGGGACAGAAAATTTTAAAGATTGCTTGTGAGTGTCTTTGACAAAGGCTACAACATCAGTATGTCTTCATTATTACTTTACCACTGTCTTTGTGACCCTCATCATCAAAACTATTATTTGATCAATTACTAATTTCACTCAAGAAGCTATTAAAGATATTAAGTCTTTTAGTTCTGCTTCAATATTTCCTTGAAGTAAAATGACAACAGAGACAGCACAGATGTTACAGCTGAGCATTATCCACCACAAACCCTTCACTGTCCCTGTGTTTTTTGTCTCCTGTCCCATAGGGGTGCTGTGAATATTAAGTGGAATCATATAGCTCAGGACTTGGCAGACAGCAGGTACTTGAGAAATGTCAGCTCTCCCTGGCATAGACATTACAACACTTATTAAAAGCCCACTTTTCTTATAAAGGGTAATGTATAGAAATTATTTTCTAACTTAAAAATAATAAGTTACATTTACTTCTAAGAGAAGTGCCAGAAATTATTTGTGATTAAAAAGCAACCATTTCATAATTCACACTGTGACTGTCTATTTTTTTGAATGCTTAGACTTATAAGTAGAATGATGCAAGGCATATCTGTCTCCCAAAAGCCAAAGAAAATGTGTGAAATTCATTTTACCTTTTCAGAATTTATATGTAATAAGTGCAACTATTTGCAAACACTGGTATTTTAAATTGGAAGGTGATAAGGTAGTAGCTATGAAAACTTTAATTGAGATGCTTATGAAAATTAAAAATTTGCAGCAATTTTGTTTCAATTTATGATGGACACTAAACTCCATAAATGTTGCTACCATTTGGATCTAGCAAGTATAAATTTCTGAAATACACGTTTTGAAAAATAACTAATATGACATGGATTAATTTTAATTATTGCAATCAAACTTGATACTTCTCTCTCTCTCTCTCTCTCTCTCTCATGTCCTTAAAAATCTAAAAAAAGTCATTCCATAGGAATCTTCCAGAATATGAGAGAGCATTTCTACCTGTAAAAGCACGTGGTGCCTCTCTTCCTCCCACGTTCCTCATGCCACTCACCTGACCTCACCAACTCCTGGGAAACTTCAGTTCCAGGATGACCTCACATTCCATGCCTCTTGTTCCTTTCAAACAATCAACATTCAGATCTCTTCACATGTTCCTTCTTTCTCCAGGAACTCTTAGAAGAAAAACAGTGTCTCCTATGAAATAAACCACACTACTATGTACATAAATGTCTATTCATTCCTTACCTTACTGTGACCAGAATTTTATTAGGAAGTCTCGTTAATGCATACACATTTCAAGTTTGTCTGTGACAAGACCTCTCTCAGCATCATGGCACAAGTTTTGGTGTCATGTGGGCTTATTTAGATATCGCTTGCTAAATGGGGTCAGCTTTCACTTGCTGTTCGTACTGATTAGAGTTTCTCTCTCTCTTTGACTTTCCAACCAAGAAGTGCTTTAAAAGCTGCATCTTTTATTCTATAGCAAACATCATGGATGCTGCACTGAGAATGATCAGTCTCTGAGTGTGTGTGTGTGTGTGTGTGTGTGTGTGTGGACAAAATAGGTCATTGTTTATGTTGTCTGGCTCATAAGAAACTTGAATGATGGTAAATGGAGAGCTAGCTTCACTGTAGTATCAGTTTTAAATGAAATAGTGTCATTTTTTTTTTCTGTCCAGTTATCAACTTTCCTCCCTGTCCATGAGGTAGTCAATCCATGGTGTGTCACTGAGTCAGGCTCTATTTGACTAAGGTAGTCAACTGTGAAAGATATCCCTCTCTATTTTTCCCCTCCACAACATCACCACCATATAAAGGATGGGATAGAAAAAGACACAAATGTAGCTTCAAAACAGGTGTTTTGATTGTGTTGGTTTAGCACTTCAGTTTAAACGCTGGCAAAAGGAGGACCACTGAACTCTCCTTTTTGCTCTTAGCATTGGGAAGCCCAAGGAGAGGAGAATACGGAAGCAGATGGATGAAAACACATTTGTAAGATGGTACTATCAATTGCTTCTTTTTTTCCTCAACTATTGTGAGAAAAAACAAGAAAACAAAAATTGTATGTGGTACTTATTAAGCCCAAATATCTGTTAAAGTTAATCTCATCAGTTTTGTATAGAAAAGAAAAGATATTAAAAAATATAAATTTAGCTTTCAAATGTTTTTAGTTACATTTCCTATAGTTAAAAATTCCAAGATAACTGGCATCTGAGTAGCCTATGTAGATGGTGGTATTGAACTTTTCATATACTGAGCACAAGGAAAAATGTGTAACCTTGTCTTGAGTTAAGCTTTGCAAATGTGAAGGCACTGAAATATGAAACATTCTAGAAATGAGCACTAAAGGTGTCAGTCTGTGTCTCTTTCATTTGTCATTCTTTTTCCCTAAGGCATCTTAAATGGTAAACACATGTCTTTCCTTTTTATAGCAAATTTAAAATTTACAGTGAAGAAATATTACTGACAAAATACAGAATGCAATCAATCAAGAATATAGGGACCACTTTGTAACAATTCTTGGTATTAATTGAAAATGATTACACTATCTAGTTGAAAAGTCTAAATTCTGTGAATTAAAAGGAAAGCTCAATGCCAAACACAGTGTATTCAGAAGCTAATGGGATCTTTTAAGTGAGCTCTTGGCAGAACTACTAGCTGCTCCATTAAATGATTAAATTGCTTTATGTTCCTTTTACCATTTGTTTCATGTAAGAAAATGCCTGCCTTTATTTGCTTTTTGTATGTGCTCTTTTTTTATAAAGTGTAAAATTTGAATCTGTGAAAAAACAATAGCCAAACATGCTTTTGAAACACAGATTTTGGCAAGTTTAGTACATTTTAAACACAGTATATTAGGAACTGTCCTAAATGTTATGTAAACATTAACTCATTTAATACATTCATTTGTTACCATAGTATTAAAATAATTTAAAATAAAGTGTTATGGTGAGATTCTTTGTTGCATATACTCAGCACCTCTTGCAGTTCTCCATGGACAGAGGCCTCATTCTCCTTTACCAAGGGTATTTAAAAATATAAGGAAAAAATTCAGAGATCTTAATAAGGTTATATAGAAAGTATCATGGAATCTCAGAAAAATTCAGACTATCTCTGGTGTAATCTTCATGGTCATCTTTGGAAACTTATGTACTATAGTCCCCCCTCATGCCCTTGCATATTAGTACAGTGCTCTTTTCCTTACGTTGGTTGTAAATTGTAGTTCTAGTATCTGCAAAAAGTGTGCACCTTTCAGTGGTGAGACTAAACAAGACAATTTATTTTCAAATCAGATGCCTAATATTTGTGCGTGTTGTTCATAGTAAAGATGCTGAAAACCATAATTATGTGTTGTTTTCACAGAAGAAAATTTTTCATATTAGGTGTGAAAATAACCTCTATAATAATAAATAATAACTACCGTTTGTTGACTTCATATCATTTGCTGAGCATTATTCTACCTGCTTTACCTCCAATTTTGATTTAATTCTGAATTTAGCCTATAAGATGAGCATTATTATACCCATTTTCAAGAGGACATTGAGATATGGAGCGGGTAATTTGCTCAAGGTAGCACAGCTACTTATAATGGAACCTGGTTCAAAGAAAGAGCTAATAATCTCCTAAGCACTTTCCTAATAATTAAGAATTTAGGGTTGGTTCAACTCAGGCTGCTTTGCATTTCATCTCTCCTGCTTCTTTGCTTTGAACTATAGAAAAGATACTTAACTTATCTGTGCCTAAGTTTCTTCATAGGTAAAATGAGAATGATAATTATTAGACCAAAGTTTTGACTACAAGAATTAAATGAGTAGTTACTTGCATAGCCTTAAAACAATGCTAACAACAGAGCAAATGCTCCAAAACTGTTACCAGTAGTAGTAATAAAGTTGTTGTGGTGGTACTAGTACTCCTGTTTAGAAGGGGAAAAAAAGATGAAATTGATATGTGATAGAAACTAAATAGAATTTATAGCAGTTTTTCTTTTGTCACCATCTACATATTAGCTAAATGTCCTGCATTCACTGAAGTTGATAATGTTTCAAGTCATGGAATTCATCTTGTAGATTCCAAACTATACCAATAGAATATTTGATCTTTCCATCTTTTATGAACATTCTTCTTACTTGAAATCAGTGTCATTTTGATTTTACTCTTCTCTTTACATCTAAAAATCAGTGGCCAAAAAAGAGATCTGACATCTATATTCAAAGTGAAAAGGGGAAACTTTTCTCTAAATATGTATCTTAGTATGAAATTAAAATTTGAATATATCATAGAGTAGAAAAAAGCTTATCACAAACAATCTGACACTGACTTCACAAACCTTTATTAATTACCATTGATTAATTTCTAACAAATTAATACTTGTTAATACATTATTATATAAGTATTGGAAATTAATGCCTAAATATAACTATTGAATTATCTTATTTTTGCTATTGTTCATCTGTTGTTGAAGAAAATTACCAATATGAAGACAAATTAATTATCTCTTATTAAGCCATTCTATCTAACATTCTTCATTCAAATAAAAAAACTATCTTCCAGGGAGAAAAGTGCATGCTTCCAAGAGAGTAGGGGGGGAGTTATAAATATATAAATATGTGTATACATTGTATAAACATATATTATATATAGCATAGATGTATAGCAATTATTGTGTGTGGGGGGGTGGTGTGTGAAAGTGAGAACACTTTTCTCTAATAGCTTATGCAGAAAAGTCATGTCCTTGGTTAGGTGCTATAGCATCCAAGTAAAACCCACTATACAAAATAGGCATACACTCCTGAAAAATATCTATAGAGCATTCTGTTACACCATGTGTATATATTCTGAATTGCTTAGTTCTAACATAAGGAAACAAATTAAAAAAAAATCACAAATTAGGGATTTTAAACATATTTAAGCGGCCACCAACATAAAATACACACTTACACAAATTATCTCCAAAGTCTTACAGCCAACATCTTAAATTATTTCCTATCAATATGATAAATATATGAAAGTGAGCAGATATAAGGTGTTTTTTTTAGTACATTACTGCAACACAGTATTTGTTGCAAATCTTTTTTAAGAGATTTGTAAAAACTTAATGAATTGAGAAACAATAAAAATATTAACTTTTTATTTTTAATTCAGGGAGTAAGAATGCCTCTTAGTATCTCTGGCCATTCCCTACACTACCCTTTACAATCTAACAACATCCTCTAACACACTGTCCATCCCTCACCCCTACGTCTTTGTGCTTGTTATATTCTCTGCCCCAGCAGCCCACAGTTAGCCTCCTGGGATAGCACATCTTCAGTTTACCATGGCCTGTGTCCTTGTCCTCTCTTCCTGTATACATACTCATTCCCTCTTCTAATACCATTGTGAACACAATTCCATGCAGTACATATTTCTAAGAATGCAAATTGTACATATTTTGGATATCACACTATAGATTACTTGTCTAACATCTGTCTCTACTACAAGACAGATTCTTGATTTCATCAGTTATGCCAATCAGATTCATCCTTGCATTTTCATGGCCTATTCTAGTGCCTCATACAGAGTAAGTATTCATTTGCTGAACTGAATTCTACTTTCTTCTGATTTAGTGAATTGTCATACAGATTACATTTTCCTTTGCTTGAGGTCTGTGGGTACAATTGACAAAGTGAGAGACAAATCCCAAGTAAAAACTTGAGTCATATAAACCCAGCCAATGTCTCACATTTTGTCTACAAATTTAATTTACAGAGCTCTTTCTATTTTTATTTCATATTTTAAGTCCTTGAATTTTTGCTAAATTTTCCTGTTGACAGCCCACAGAATGTCTAGATATTCCCTTTAAATAAATGCCTGCGAAAATAATGTGTGATGAAATTAATTGTTACCAGATTTTTTCATATGTGTGTATATATAAATATGTATATATGTATAAATATATATATTTTGCATGTATATTTCAGCTAGTCATAATGGAAAGAGATAAGTATACACTTTTCACTGTAGCTGCATTTTCATTCTACTTCAAATTCCATGTGATCCTATTTTTGCTCTCCTCGCATGGTCCTATTTGTAATATACCTTCCATTTTAATAAATACATAAAAGTTAGTATTAAATATTTTCCTTGTCTCACACATTCCTAAATAACTGCTCTATCACACTCACTTCAATACTTCACATATAATCAGTCCCATCTATTTCCCACTATCCCCACTGTGGAATAAGCTATGCTCACATATGGTGAAAGTGTTTTAGTTAGTTGGAAGTCATTTACTAATTCTACAAGAATTATAAAAATCTTCACAAAAGCATTATGTGTACTACTGAAAAACCAGAAAGTAATGCAGTGTTTTACAATGGGAAACTGGCTAATTCACTTGTAGGATATGATATGAAGAATCTGTATTGGTTATTCATGATACATTGTAAATTGGGAGGAAAGCAGGATAAAAGATGTGTGTATGTATGTGTGTATGAATAATTCTATATGCATCTACTAGCCAATCTATCTATATTACCTACCATTTATCTACCATCTCTATATTTCGTTAAGACATTCATGAACTTTCAATAGCAACTTTCTTGGATGGTAAGATTATAAGTAATCCATGTTTTCTTATTCTCCTTATATTTTATTCTTTACCAATGATTCTGTAGTCAGAATATACATCTATTTTGATCCTCTTTCCTTTTTTAACTGAGTTTTCTTTTTAAAAATAAGTCTATACTATTTTTATGTGCTCTTGTTATTGCATTCAGATTCGTGAATTTAGGTACAGTCTCTAATTTGTATTTCCAGCTTCACTGTCCCCCTTAACTGTGGACTCATAAACCCAGCATCTCTTTGACACCTTCACTTAATCTTTAACAGATACTTAAAACATAAATGTCCAAAATATAAATAATGATTCGCCACACAACCCTTACCCCCAGTTTTCACTGCAAACTTTCCATTTTAATCTCTAACACATAAATTTTTCCGAAATCTAGAATTGATCCTTAATTGGTCTCATTTCTTCACTCTGCTGATGAAAATCACCAACAAATCTATTTCTTCTCTATTTTTTTTTGGTTTTTTTTGTATATATTTTTATAGTTATTTATGCCTTTTACATATTTTATTCCCCTTGGGTAACCCACCAACCACCAATTCACCCGTGATCCATCTCCGTGTTACCCTGTGTTCTATTTCTTATCCTCTCCAGTTACACTGCCCATTCCTTGCCATCATCATCTCTCTCTTTTACTATGGCTACAGATCACCAACTATTAGTTTTACTTCCTACTTGCATTTTTTCTTAAAAAATATTGACATGATAGCTAACTTCTTAAAACATAGAGCAGATCATTTTTCTGTTCTATTTCAGCCCTTCAATGACTACTTCTTGTATTTAGGAGCGATATCAAATCCCTTACCTCTAAGTTCTGCTTCATCTAGTCACCACCTATCCCTCTAAACCCACCTTTTAATCCTCTCTATTCCCTTAGTGTTCAAAAACATAAAATCAGTTCTGTAACAACTTCATTAGAGAAATGGAAAGTAAGCAAACAACAAAACAAAACAAAACAAAACATTCTTTGCCGTTTGTTTTACTATGGTACCATTAGCCATGAAATTTCAATTCAGGCTGCAAAATTGACCTTACATACTCTCGGGGCAGCCGGGTGGGTGACAAAATAGCTATTTGGAAAAAGACAGAGTTAGTTCTGTTGACTCAGGAAACTTGTATTACTGAGCAGAAATGAACTTGGTGGAAGTGTTGATTATGATTTTCCCATGAACATAATGTGAGATTCTGTATTTAGTGGTGATTGAGTGATCAAACATTTTCTCTTTTTATGAGAAATTACTTTAGCCTACTTTCTTAAGCTTACAGTCTTTACAGTCTCATTTCACTGATTTCTTATTTCAAGCACAGTCAGATCTGACATTAATACCAAACTCATTTAATTGGTGAGTCAGTCAAAAATTACTTTTCGGCAAGCAATAAAATGAAGTTCAAGGAGGCAGCAGGATGGTTGCCTTAGAGGGTGTGAAGTACCTGCTGGAGCAGGAAAAGGAAGGAAAGACTGCGGGAGAAAGAAGGAAATTAATCTATCAAATGTGATCATGCTTTTGGAGTAGAAAAAAATTTCTGATAGGAATATGCTATATTTGATGGAACTCTGGGGAAAAAACCAATAATTTAATTATGGACGACAATGCAAATAAATAAATGGGCAGCAAGTTAATTGTAAAAGAACTGTACGCTACTTTTATATACTACAAGTAAAATACTGTTGATACTTGCCTTATATCAAATAGATCATTATGAAAACATTCATTAAGTAAAAATGATAATCTCATTTTATCAAGAAGGCAGAAGAAAGAAAATAGGCATGAGGGACAAGCAAACAGAATGATAGTAAGAAGACTGATCTGTGTAAAAGAAAGTCATTAGATAATGGGTAAACATAACATCAAAGATCAGATTATAATATTGAAAAAAAAATGAAGTAAATATTGAAAGTTAAAAGAACATTTTAATAATTGGAACCATGGAGGGTTATCTATTGATTGGTTTCTTATTAAGGTATGCCTATATATATCTACATACACACATTTATTAGATAATTTTAAAAATCAAGAAAATATGGCATGCAGTATTTTTATAACTTTGGTTTCATTTTCTGAGCTCTTGCATATTAAAAATATTAGTAGCATTGATCCTGGTTGTGGAGGTTGGTATTAATTTATTATGCCCTTTATAGAAGCAGTTCATAAAGGAGAAATTCTCAGAATGACAACAGGATAAACACTGCAAATGCTCAGGCAGCACCCTTCAAGTGTTTGGTGTGAGATTCTTGTGCTCATCGACAAAAAGGCAGCAGATCCTCTTCTTTCCAGGTCTAGCAAACAGAGCCAGGAGCAGAAAGGGAAGGGGAGAGGAGTCATTTGTATTTGAGCGGCTACTAGAATCTCTATTACATTTTCAAAGTAGACATTATTATTAATTGCTTGCATTTAAATGCAATATACAAATTAATTTCCCTCTTTAACACCTCTTTTACTACAAGTGTTTCACTTATAATCTAGGGTTTTGATTCTTCCCTTTCCCTGAATTTTCTGACTATCTGGGAATATGGTCTGTTACCTTACAAGGGTAATAGAATAAGGGTGTGCAGCATGTAAAAAACAGACTTAATTGCATTAAAGCTCATTTGATGAAGTGCTCATTGCAGATGTCAGGATGTGTGCAGGTCTAATTTTCATTTGTAAGAGATTTTCATTACCACTACATTAGTAAGTGATGTCTGCTTAAATGTGTTGGTAGTTAATGAGGAACATATGGCCACATTGTTTTTGATTGGTAGGTGACCACATCTTCTGTCCTCCCTGCCAAGAATAATGTCAGCAAGTCAGATTCCCAATTGTTAATTATCCTTTTAGAGAGAGTGGTAATGGGGCATAACATAAAATAACTACAAAGAATCAAAAAAATATTATTAGGTCTGATGGCCTTCTAATATTTGACTCAGTATTACTTGTTAACTAAACATTTCTCCAAAATGAACTTTGGACATACCTTACTAACATGTAATAGCTTCATTTTTGTTAATAGAATAAATTGATAACGTTTCTCATCAATATTCTATTTAAAGTAATTTGAGTCCTTCCATTTATTCTCACAATCTTACTATATTAAATCCATAATGTGCAAGGTATATATTTTTTTCTTTGATTGAAGATATGACGCTCAAACTGTAGATTTATGAGAAATATGGTTCTTTCTCACCCCGATGTCCAGGGAAGATTTCATGATATCACAAGAAAGCTAGATGTCTGCTTTCTCTTTAAGATGTCTTCATTTTTGTTATGAAATAGAATTTAAATGTATGGGACACACAAGCAGTTATGCAAAAACCTTTAAACTAGATTGAATGTAGTAAAATAATTTCACTGCTGGAGCAGAAGGGAAAATTCTGATTCCAAAAATAATAGTACCTACATAAATAATTCAGTCTATTCCTATTGGAATTAACTCATCTTTAAAAATACCCAGTGCATAAATTAAAATTAAGATTAACCTTGTTCTAAAACATTGTCACTTTTATGATAGCTTATGAGAATAACCACTAAATAGCAAAACTGTGCATGTACTAGAATATAACAAAATTGACATTTCCTGAGAGAACATTGGGCTTTTTGGAAAATATCAGAAACAGCAATGCAACTCTTTATCCTCTTTTGATGGGACTTTATGAATATAAGTTAATAATAGTGTTTTAGTTTTTCTTACAAATCTACAATGAAATGGTAAAATCAGAATTTTCTAGAAGCTTGTCCACCTTTTGATAGACAGCATTTTTTTTTCAGTAATAAAAAGGTGGTAAGTGCATTTGAGGCATATCTTATCAGCAAGGAAAGGATAAATAGCTCACTTGTAGGATCTCATTTCAATTTTTCAACCATCTGACTATCACATAAGAAATGACCTTTTCCAGGATAAGTGTTCTAGGTAGAACACTCATTCTTTGGGGAAAAAGAGATTTTCCACTTGTTCAACTAAGGAGTGAGATTCACTTTTGATGAGAGTCAGCCCCCGATCCCATTTCTTTTCATCCAGCATACTAGAAAGAGAGAGCCAATTTGTAGTGCCATAAGGACTCTTCCCATTGTAAAAAAAAAAAATCTAAACCAGTCACAAATCACCCTCAAATGGTAGGTGGCTGGGAGAAAGGGTTGTAGAAGGGGTTGGTCAACCACAGGAGCAACTGCTGTAGTGTCTTTATGTCTCCCTCTTCATCCTGGAGAGGTTTTCAAGTTGCTCCTTTAACCAACTTAGTTTTCTAAAATCAAGTCTCTGATTTTATTTTTCAAATGTAGCTCTTTAGTTGTGCTCTAATATTTGACAACTACATAGCACATTGATCCTAAAAATGTAGTTCTCAGAAAAAAAAACTGAAGAGAGATCAAAAGCAATTAATCAAAAGTTAAAATTAATTCAGTAAGGTCAGACTTTGATAAAACCATCCTCCTGCCTTTTGATCAAAGCCACTCAGTGTTATTTTTAACTGTAATTGCTGGTTAGACTTCAAAAATAATAGTGTGAACCCTGATATTCATACGAAATGCCAGTATTCTGTAAAATGTTTAGTCTCAAGACTTAGAGACATCTTGTTTATGATCTGTTGATGTTGCCCATATTTACATTTGTTTGTGTTCTAATGGCTCAGAATTGTAAGCCTTAATAAAAGATCAGGTAGTGATGCTTTAGAATTTAATGTGTCCCATTCTGTTTGAGTACATATGAAATTTGTAACATATGAAACTATTGAAGGGGCCTCCTTGGTAGCGCAGCGGTTAAGCTCTGCGCTATGGAGCTGTCTGCAGCAGCAATGTGAGTTGGAAGCCTGACCAGGGAGTTTCCCACATAGCACGGCAGACCTCTCCTGCCTCGCCCACTCTCCCCTCAGCAGTGTATTTCCGTCCATCTGCCTGTTCTGCTCCCCACTCTGTCTCTGGTGAAACCTTTCACCGCCCCATGCCTATGGCGTGTATGCATAAATAAAGAAATCTTAAAAAAAAAAACAACTATTGAAACGAGATACTAAGCATCTGAATTATTATATTGGAAATGGACACAACATTGAAAGGGCGAGTAAGCGTGACACTACAAAAGTGTTTTTCTTCTTACAGAAGAAAAGAAAAAGGACAGAATGTTAAATAACTAAGAATATTATCTCCTCCAAATTTGAAATAAAATTTTCCAGGGACATAAAATGGTAGACTTTACTAACGTGACCAATGAAACAGGTTTGGGAGAACTACCAAATTCTGTATCCCACAATTACTTGCTGAAGAATAATGTGCAAATTATTTGTACTTCCTGAATTTTGATTACTACTCAGTGAAACAAATATGATAATGCCTAATTTGCAGGACTACTGTGCTGATTAAGATAATACAGAGAAGATAATTTTTGACTGGTACATAATAAACAGTCATTAAATAGAGACTTCTATTACTGGTTGAGATGAGTAGTAAAGGTGTTAAATGGTAGCATTACTGGGGGTAGGGGTAATAGAGGTTGTAGATGTGAATCTGTAATTCTTTATGATGTACAGTTGAGTTAATGGATCTAGATAAAAGGCATCTTGCTATTATTCATGATTTTTGCAGTAGAATTGTCTAAAAGCATGGATATTCAAGTTGCAATCAAATAAAATCCACAAGACAAAGGAAATAGGTTTATAAGTTAAAAATAAACAATTAAATAATCCACAAATTCCTTATGTAATATATGACCAGTTAAAATTCAATGGAAAAAGCAGCTCCCCTGCTGCCTGTGTCTCTGCAGGTGTCTCTTTCTTAAACCCAACACTTTCAAACACATCTCTCCTACCCACTTGTGACTATGCAGGAGCCTATTTTACTTCCGCCTACTCTTGTGTCTATGTAAGCATCCTTTTCTTCCTTTCCCTGTTTATATAATAAACCTGCCATTTTGTGTACACACACACACACACACACACACACACACACACACTTATTTATATATATATATATATTCCACTTATATATTATTATATATATTATGATATATATTCCACTTATATATATAATTCCACTTATATATATATATATATTTATTTATATTTATTCATTTATATATATAAATAAGTGTGTGTGTGTGTGTGTGTGTGCGTACACAAAATGGCAGGTTTATTATATATATTACACACATATAAAATACACACATAGTAAGTCTGGAAAATCACTTACCAGTAATGACTGTGTCTAGATAGCTAGATAGCAAGATATGTTATTTAATTTTTTTTATTTCCTTTTTTATACTCACTATCAATATGTTGCTTAAACATTAAAATAAATAAATCCTCTACAAAAGAAAGCTGAATTCTGACAATGTAGAATATTAGTACTTCTGAAATTTGAAAGAGACCTCAGAGATTATTTATCATGTCTTTACTGTGTAACAAATCAGGATCTGAAGCTTAAGTGGTTTAGTGAATTCCCCCAAAGTGAAATACATGCAGACTTGGGACAGCAACTGATGTCTTATGAATCTCAGTCCGCAATTCTCTTTTACAGCACCGTGGCAACTCTGGAACAATACTCGTAATGGAAGCGCCTTCTAAATAATATGTGTTTCTCTGTGTGTACATTCACTTAAAAAAATTGCAAATCTCTGCATAACTTTACTTTTTCTAGAAATTCAAGTCTCCTGAATCTACTTCTTCATTTTCATTGACAATCTCTAAAGAATTCTCTGTAGAAAAAAATAACTAATTACGTGGGTGTATTTGTGAAATACAGCACATAGATTTATTTACACAATTTTCTTTTATTGTAAATTTTGTGTCATATACTTTCAATAAATCATTTAAATGTGTTAGTAAAATGGAGACGCATCCTGTTTCCCTCAAGGGAAAACAAATTTGAGTTATCAGCTACTTTGATCTCTAAAATAATCAATATTTAAGAGATTGCAGCTACACCAAATAAATTGTTGCACAGAAAAATAAATGTTGGAGAGAATTAGAGCCATCTCTTTTAATTCCATATAAACTAACATATAGTGCAGTTCTTTGAAGATCTGTTGCAAAGTGTAACTTGTAGGTGGATAAGAGATACAAACTAAGCTAAGATTGGATAGTAAGATTGTATTTTTCCTTATACAGATTTCTTGATTAATTTCTTAATGCTTTCACTGTAGTTAATGCTATCATAAAGTAGAAGTCACCATTAATAGACTATAAAGAAATATAAAGTAAGTTATTATAATTTTTTCTTTATTGAACTATAGCCATAAGGAGAAATTTAATTATATTACAGTTTAAATAATAGTGCTGCCTACATTAAAATTTCATAACTGAATTATATAGTTTTTTTAAAGATTTATTTCTTTATGCATACTAGCTGGGGTACAGGCCAGAGGCGTGGGGTGGCAAGAGGGTTCACTAGAGACAGAGTGGGGAGCAGAACAGGCAGATGGATGGAAATACACTGCTGAGGGGGGCAGTGGGTGAGGCAGGAGAGGTCTGCTGCACCATGTGGGAAATCTCCCTGGCTGGGCATTGAACTCGTGTCACCGCTGCTGACAGCTCCATAGCACAGAGCTTAACCGCTCCACCACCAGGGAGGCCCTGTCATTACTATGTTTTATTCAGGATATTGAAAATCATCATTTCTTCTAAAATGCCTCCAGTGTTGATGACCTATATCTTACTCTCATGTCACTAGTTTTCCTTCCTAAATATCTAGGTTTTTCCCTGAATCCTTAAGGTTTATTTATTTATTTATTTATTTATTTATTTATTTATGTATTTGGTAACTGCTTCCAATTATTAGCATTTGTTTTGTAAAAATTACTACTTTTTTGGATAAATGTAGTCTGAATACTTTTCAATAATGGTAATAGTGTTTTTAAAGACATACTATTTCAAACTATTTATGTAAACTATCTAAATTATTTACTAAGTCACATTAATTTCACTTTTTAGATTCTAGTATTATTTATTCATATTTTTAATACACTATAACAGGAGTTTTCCAGTTATTCCCAGATCAAGAGAGCTGGCCTCTGAAGCATTTGAGAACTAAATGATAAAATTTCTATAACTATGTGTTTATCTATTGTAATATATTCTTGTATGAATGCATATATATGTATGTGTGCACACACTTCTTATTACCACTGGCTTTTGAAGACTAGAAAATTCATCATTAAAAAAGAGGTAAAATTACATCAATTTGGGCCTGACATTTTTCCATTAAGACATACTTTAAGTTAGTACAAGTACCTGTTTTAAGGTATAGGCTGATGTCTTAGCAGTAAATTGTCATTGAGGTTTAGGCCTAGTCGTTTTAATTTTGTCACCATTGAGCTTCCAGCAGTGTTTCTCTATCCCTACTGGTTTAGGAAGGTTTCCAATTAGCAGAATTCTCTTTCTCATTTAAGGAGAATCTGTAATGTTAGCGTCATCATCTTCAAAATGTGTGTCCTTGAGCATATTTCAATAGATGCAGTTCTTTGCATATTTGCCTATCACTTCATCCATCATATGTAACAGCCCTCTTTTGCTAAAGGCCAGACTTACTTTCTGCAAAGTGGAATGGTGCGTCTAAATAGAGATTGATTCATTCATTGATTAATTATTTTAGCAAATGCCTTTGAATACCTGCTATGTACTAGTTATGTTGTTGGTTTCAAAACTGATTCTGATTTGGTAACTACCTTCCACAAGCTGCAAATATGAAGAAAGCTATAAAGAAAGGAGGAGTGGGTGGCAGTATTGTTAAAACAATATTGAGGATTATTGTTGATAATTGTTAAGTTTGGGTTATAGGTGCACGATAGCTCATCAAACTGATCTTTCTTTTTCTCATGTTTGAAATTTTCAAAAATTAAGAATTTTTATTTTTAAATGAGTTCTTTATCAAGGTTTATTTTTCTATTTAATTGGGGGCCTATATCCCATTCCCCGTAAAATAAATCATGGGACTTAGGTTTGTTTTTTTCTTTGAATCCTTCATTTTTTGGACGTATCAGACCCACTGTTCACAATTTAACCATTTCTCCCTAACGTCGATTTCTAAAGTTGTCTATTCTGAAAAGATAAAAAATAATAATAATTTTCAGACTTAAGGTTCAAATTGGGTTTGAAGCTTAGTTGTGCTGAGCTACTCTTCAGAATTTCCTTAGCCTCCAGGTCACTAAAAATTGTAAATTAGTTGTAAATTTTTCCTTAGTTCATTGATAGTATTAATTTAGTTTCCTCTTTTGTTAATATTGTTAAATTTTGGGGAAAAGAGGCTGTGAGTGGCACCTTCATTCTTTACCTTACCTTAGATTAGACCCCATTTAATAAATTTCTTTAGAGACCGAAATGAAAGATAAAAATATCTGAATACTAAACATCAATGAGAATGTTTTGAAACTTCTATATACACAGAATATAAATCAGTGTTCCCTTTAATTGCATTCAAGTTTGTAAATATTAAGCAGTTTTTTGTATTTTATGGCTACTTTACAAGAAACTTTTGTAATAACTCAGAAAAAGGTCACCTTTCCTTCTTCTGTTTTCCTAAGAAGAGTTGTACCATAAACTAAAAATGTCCACATCCATGTGTAATTTATTTCCTATTGCCTGTTCTAACAGATTACTACCACATACTGAATATAACAAAAACATGAAATTGAGTATTTTATTTTCACATTTTATTTTATTATACATGAATGCTCTTCAAAGAACCCTTAGAAAAATAAAATTCAAGCTTTAGACTCGGAGAAAATTTTTGAAAAATGTATATCCGTAAAGGACTGTTAAACAGAAAATTGAAAAACCTCCCTAAACTCATTAAAAAGTAAACATATTATCCAGATTTTAAAAAATTATCAGTAGATTTGAACAGACACTTCAACAAAGGGGCACGAGGGAATTTTTTTGGATGATGGACCTGTCCAATATCTTAGCTGAGAGATGATTACATAGCTGTAAGTTCATCAAAGTACATGAAATTTTCATCAAAAGTAGATGAATTATAAGTAAACTGAAGGAGAAAAAAAACATGTTCAAATTAAAAAAATGATGTGAAAGACTACAGTATCACAGTATTTTCAATGTAAATAATCAACAGTACGATAGCCTCAACTTCTTTGTGATTGTGTGTGTGATGTGTGAAACTGGTGTTTAATGGATTTAATCACTTTAAATGCCTGTTTTAAATTGCATTTTCTGAAAACATACTGTGAGACATCAGTTTGCCTGGGGAGGTTTGTTTGGAAGTGTCTTGGGAAACACCTGCGTGGAAGTGAGGGAGGCAGGGCTGGGAGGAAGACCTGCCTACAGTGGGCTGTCACTGAGACCTGAGCTCATCATACAGAGCACCCTGAAGGTCACACGGCCTTTTCAAAGTTGTGTGAGTGAGGCAACAGGCTGGACCATCACAGTCCTCCTCAGGCAATCATAGCACTCTGGTTACAGATTACTTCTTAGGAAACACCAGTTCCTGGGGCTAAGGGCAATTGAGAAGTGCAGTTCTGTGCCTTTAAGAGCCCAAATTCCCAGCATCTGGGGAATGGGTGCATGCACCCTGAAGAAAGAATGTGGAAGTAGCACCTCAGTACCTGCTGTGTGTATGTATCTGGAACTTCTACTGTCATATTCCTTTTTATTTAAATATTTTAAAAATAAAAATGTAACTCTTCTGTCATGCATATATAAGGACTTACACTGTAATGGTGTAGGTCCAATATTGGTAGGAAAACAACCTTAAGTCCCATTAACAGAGAATTAGTTAAATAAGTTCTGAATTCATAAAATAGAGCATAATCAGTATTATGTTTATGTACTTAGTAAGTAAAAAAGCTCAGGATATTATATGAAAAATAGAGTGAAACATAGTGAACATAGTATCCTGCCTTTTGAGTAGAAGGGGGAAGGGAGATTAATCCATTTTCTTTGCTTATTGCACAAAGAAATTCTGAAAAAAACCACAGGAAAAAAGTAACTATGTGGAATGGGTTTGGATGACGATTAAGTGAACTTGTCTCGCTGGGGTCAAGTAGAAATGAAATTTCATTGTGCACTTTTTTCTGTTTTATAATGTCTCAACCTTGAGATCTATATAATCTGTTCAAATGATATTAAAATATAAATTAAAAATAGTAATATAAGCATGTGGATAGTGAAAAAAATTAAAACTTTCCACTGGTCATTATCAATTTCAAAAAGCATCCTGAACCAAAGCCTTCATTGTGTTTGCTTGGAAAATCACAGACATACCTGGTATCCCAGCTTTAGTTTTTACCACATACAGTTTATTCTCAAAAAACTGCTCGAAGATGTACTTTAAAAAAAAGGTCAAAGCATGTCATTCTTTCATCCAAATCTCCCATTGGCTTCTCACCTCCTCACTGTAAAAGCTCAGATCCCTGCAGTGTCCTCCAAAGCCCCATGTGACTTCAGCCTGATTCTCTACTTCTCTGCTCAATCCTTGCATCCTCTACCCTCTGACTTCATTCTCTGCGTAACTCTGACCTCTTGGTTTGCCCCAGTCACACTGGCCTCCTTTTTCTTGTCCCAAAAAGGCAGATATGCTCCTACCTCACTCCCATTTGCATTGTTTCCTCACCCGGAATACTCAGTTCTCAAATATTTACATGAGTTATATCCTTATTTCCTTCAGTTTTTACCAGGGAGCCTTTCCCTGATCATCCTCTAATAAATTACAATCCTATACACACAGACACACACTCCTTTCCTTCCATCTTTTTCCTCCCTGGTAAACTTTTCTCTATTACATAATGTTCTATTTTATTATCTTATATACCTTCTCCCTCCTTCAGGATGTCATGGCAAGATATAATAAAATACAATGATGATAGGGATTTCTGTTTGTTTAGTTTGCTGAGGCTACCCCAGTGCCTACCTAGCACATGATAGGTTTATAAAATTGTCTAACTGATTAAAATTACTAATTTTCAAAAAAATGTTCTCTATGGCATATTTTAGTTACATGTGAAAAGACGTAATGCTTTGTTTTATATTGATGTAATGCATGCTATGTTATTTTGAAAATGGTTTGCGGGGGGTGGGGAAAAAAAAAGAAAATGGTTTGCCCAAAAAAAAACCAGTAATACATGTGCTTTTATTCACCAAGTTTCTTTTAATTTTTTTTGTTATTTATATTTTTTACATTATTGTGTATTCCCCCTAGGTTACCCACCACCAATTCTCCCGTGAACCATCACCATAGTCCCTCGTGCTCTTTTCTACTCCTTTTTGAGCCCTTATCCTCCCCTCTCTTTCTTGTTTGGTTCGCCTACATTCCAGTTATAAATGAAACCATTCGATATTTTTCTCTTTCTTTCTGGCTTATTTCGCTGAGCATTATCCTTCTAGCTCCATCCATGATGCTTCAAATTGCATATGTTTATCTTTTTGAATGCTGAATAGTATTCCATTATGTATATATACCACATCTTCTTGATACAATCTATTTTTAGGCATCTGGTTTGTTTCCATATTTTAGCTATTGTAAACAATGCTGCAATAAACATATGGGTGCATGTATCTTTTTGGATTAATGTTTTTGTATCCAGAAGTGGTATTACTGGATCATATGGAGGCGCCATTTTTAGCAATTTGAGGAACTGCCATACAGCTCCTCATAGTGGTTGGACCAGCTTGCATTCCCATAGTGGTTGGACCAGCTTGCATTCCCACCAGCAGTGTATAAGAGTTCCTTTTTCTCCACATCCTCACCAACATTTACTGTTCCCTGTTTTTTTTAATGCGTGCCATTCTTGCTGGTGTAAGGTGGTATCTCAATGTGGTTTTTATTTCCATTTCCCTGATTATGAGGGATGTTGAACATTTTTTCATATGCCTGTTGGCCATTTGCATTTCTTCTTTGGAGAAGTGTCTTTTAAGTTCTTCTGCCCATTTTTTTACTGGATTTTTTGCTTTGTTCTTGTTGAGTCAAGTGAGTTCTTTATAGATTTTTGTGATCAGTCCCTTGTCTGTTGTATGGAGTGCAAAAGTTTTTTCCCAGTCTGTAAGCTGTTTCTTTATTTTGATTAATGTCTCGTTTGCTGTACAGAAGCTTTTTAGTTTGATGTAATCTCAGCTATTTATCTTTCCTTCACTATCCTTGCTTTGGGGGATGTGTCTTTAAAAATGTTACTAAGGTGGTTGTCATGTATTGTTTTGCCTATGTTTTCTTCTATATATTTTATGGTTTCAGGTCTTATGTCCAAGTCTCTTATCCATTTTGAATTCATTTTCATGAATGTTGTGAGGGAGTAGTCTAGTTTCATTTCTCTGCATGTAGTCGTCCAGTTTTCCCAGGACCATTTGTTGAACAAACTGTCCTTGTTCCACTGAATATTCTTTGCACCTTTATCAAATATTAATTGTCCATATATATGTGGGCTGATTTCTGGGTTCTCTGTTCAATTCCATTGATCTGTGTGTCTTATTTTTGTTCCAGTACAATGCAGTCTTAATTAATATGGCTTTGTAGTACAGTTTGAAGTCTGGGAAGTTGATACCTCCATTCTCATTTTTGAGCAGGAGGGCTTTGGTTATCCGAGGTTTTTTGTGATTCCAAATGAACTTCATCAGTATTTGTTCTATCTTTTTGAAGTATGTCATTGAGATTTTTATTGGAATAGCATTGAATCTGTAGATTGCTTTCGGTAGTATGGCCATTTTTATAATGTTAATTCTTCCAATCCATGAGCAGGGGATGTTTTTCCATTTCTTTGTGTCTTCTATTTCTTTTAATAATGTTTTATAGTTTTATTTGTATAGGTCCTTCGCTTCTTTTGTTAGGTTTATTCCCAGGTATTTGATTTTTTTTTTGTTTCTATTGTAAAAGGGGTGATTTTCTTGATTTCCTCTTCTTCAGATTGATTATTTGCATACACGAAGGCTACTGACTTGTGTGTGTTGATTTTGTATCCTGTTACTTTACTAAATTGGCTGATTATTTTGATTAGTTTTTCTGCAGAGTTTTTAGTGTTCTCTATGTATATTATCATGTCATCTGCAAATAGTGAAAGCTTTACTTCTTCTTTCCCTATCTGGATTCCTTTTATGCCTTTCTCTTGTCTTATTGCTCTGGCTAGGACTTCCAATATTATATTGAAGAGCAGTGGTGACAGTGGACATCCTTGTCTTTTTCCAGATTTCAGGGGCTTTTCACCATTGAGGATGATATCGGCTGTGGGTTTGTCATATATGTCCTTTATCATGTTGAGGTATGTCCCTTCTATCCCTAGAATTTTGAGGACTTTCATCATAAATGGATGTTGGACTTTGTCAAATGCTTTCTTAGCATCTATTGATCTGATCATGTGGTTTTTATTTTTCTTTTTGTTGATGTGTTGGATTACATTAATTGATTTTCTGATGTTGAACATCCTTGTGCTCCTGGAATAAATCCCACTTGGTCGTGGTGAATTATCTCTTTGATGCATTGTTGGATTCTATTAGCTAAGGTTTTATTGAGGATTTTTGCATCAGTGTTCATTAGGGATATTGTCCTTATTCGGTTTTGGTATTAGTGTAATGTTGGCTTCATAAAACGTATTTGGTAGTATTCCTTCCTTCTCGATTTTTTGAAAAAGTTTGTGTAAGACAGGCACTAGTTCATTTCTGAATGTTTGGTAGAATTCATTTGTAAAACCATCTGGTCCTGGGCTTTTGTTTTGGGGGAGGGTTTTGATTACTGTTTTGATTTCACTGCTTGTAATTGGTCTGTTTAGGTGTTCTGTTTCTTCTTGATTTAGCTTAGGATGTTTGTATAGTTCTAGGAATTTGTCCATCTCTTCTAGGATGTTGAACTTGTTTGCATGTAACTGTTCATAGTAGTGTCTGATTATTCTTTTGATTTCTGCTGTGTCTGTTGTAATTTCTCCTCTTTCAATTATGATTCTATTTATTTGTGCTTTTTCCCGTTTTTCTTTATGAGCCTGGCTAGAGGTTTGGCTATCTTGTTTGTTTTTTCAAAGAACCATCTTTTGGCTTCGTTGATCTTTTGGGTTGTCTTTTTTTAACTTCTATTTCATTTATTTCTGCTTTGATTTTTATTATTTCCTTTCTTCTGCTGGCTTTTAGGTTCTTTTATTGTTCTTTTTCCAGTTCTTTGAGGTGGGATATTAGGTTTTTGTTTTTTTTTTTGAGATCCTTCTTATTTTTTGATGTGATTCTGTGTTGCTGTGTATTTTCCTCTTATAACTGCTTTTGCTGTGTCCTAAACATTCTGGAAGGTTGTGTCCTCATTGTCATTCGTCTCAAGATACTTTTTAATTTCTTCTTTGATTTCCTTATTGATCCAGTGGTCTTCCAATAGAGTGGGTTTCAATCTCCATGAGGTAGGAGTTTTCTTTTTGTGGTTTATTTCCACAAAAAAGAGAGGATTTATGGTCAGAGAGGATAGTTGGTATGATTTTGACCTTGGTATATCTGTTGATGTTTGTCTTGTATCCCAATTTGTGATCTATCCTGGAGAATGTTCCATGTGCACTTGAGAAGAATGTGTACTCAGATTTTTTTGGGTGTAGTGTCCTGTGCGTGTCTGTTAAACCTATGAGCTCTAGGTCTTTATTTAGGGCTTTAGTGTCCTTGTTTATTTTTTGTCTAGTTGCTCTGTCCATTTGTGAGAGTGGGGTGTTGAAGTCTCCCACTACGTATGTATTTTCTCTAATGTCTTTTTTCACAGATATTAATAGTTGTCTGATATATTTTGGTGCTCCTTCATTTAGTGTGTATATGTTGATGAGTGTTATGTCTTCTTGATAAATTACTCCTTTAATAAAAATGTAATGACCCTCTATGTCTCTTTTTACTTTTTTAAGTGTGAAGTCTATTTTATCTAATGTAAGTATAGCTGTTCCTGCCTTCTTTTTTTGATCCATTTGCTTGTAGAATTGTTTTCCAACCTTTTACTTTCTTTTTTTTTTTTTTAAGATTTATTTATTTATACATACAAGCTGGGGTACAGGCCAGACGCGTGGGGTGGCGAGAGGGTTCACCAGAGACAGCAGGGAGCAGAACAGGCAGATCAGAAATACACTGCTGAGGGGAGCAGCGGGCGAGGCAGGAGAGGTCTGCCGCACCATGTGGGATTCTCCCGGCTGGGCGTCGAACTCGCATCGAGAGCTGTCCACAGCTCCACAGCACAGCGCTCAACTGCTGCGCCACCAGGGAGGCCCCCTTTTACTTTCAAACTGTGTTTATCTTTTGTAGTTAGATGTGTTTCCTGTAGGCAGCAAAAGGTTGGATTCTGTTTTTTTAATCCAGTCTGCTACTCTCTGTCTTTTTATTGGTGAGTTTAATCCATTTACATTCAGAGTTAATATAGATATGCTGACGTCCATATTAGTCATTTTGTTGAGCTTTTTGTGATTTTATTCCTTCCCTATTTCTGTTCTACCTATTCATTCTTCTGTTGGTTTTGACTTTAGGGTTTCTTGTATTTTTTGGAGTAGGGGTTTAGTAGTGGTGAATTTCTGGAGATTTTGTTTGTCTCAAAAGGTTTTTATTTTTCTTTCATAGAGAAAGGAGAGTTTTGCAGGATAGAGTATTCTTTGTTGGAATTTGTTTGCTTGGCGTTTGGACCATTCGCTTCTAGCCTGTAATGTTTCCTCAGAGAAGTCTGATGTCATCCTGATAGGTTTTCCTTTGTAGGTTATCTGTTTCTTTGTCCTTATCATTTTCATTATTTTTTTCCTTGTCTTGAACCTTTGGAAGTCTTACTATTATATGTCTTGGTGTATTTTTGTTTTTGTTATGATAATTTGGCGATCTTCTAGCTTTCTGTAACTCTGTTTTCATAGCCTTCTTTATGTTTGGGAAGTTCTCTTTGATTATCTCCTTGAATTGCTTTTCAGGTCCTTGGTCTCTCTCCTCCCTTCTGGGACTCCTGGGACTCATATTTCCTTTCCTAATGGTGTCTGGTATTTCTCTGATTGCTTCTTCATTCTTTTTTTTGTACTTCTTCTTTCTCTTTTTTTGGTCTGTTTTATGTCTATATCTTTGAGAGTACTAATTCGTCCTCCCATTTCATCAATTCTATTTTCATTGCTTTTTCCAGAGTTCTTTAGGTCCTCTAATGATCTTACAATCTCCTGCATTTCTTTCCTTTCCTTCTCTAGGGTCTCAATTCTATTGTTCTGATCATTATTTTTCTCATATCGTTCTTTTCCTTTTAGTTTTATGTATGTTTTTTTTTTTAAATTATGAACATTTTAAATTCTTTATCTGGCATGGAGAAAAGCTCTTCTATGTCGTTGTTGTGCTCTGGTGGCTGATTTTCTTTTTGTGTCGTGACCTTTCCCTGTGGGCTTGCTTGGTTATTTGTGGTTTTTCTTCTCCCTGTTGTTTGTCTTTTGATTTGTTCTACCCTTTGGGACACTGTGCTACTGATGTTGGCAGGCATTTCTTCAGAGTGCTACTTGTGGGGTGTCTGAAACTGGTGGTCTGACCAGGTCCACCCATTACTCCAGAGTTGCACAGTCCTCCTGCTCCAGGTGCCAAGGGGTCACTTCCACTTCTGCCCCTTGTGAGTGTTGCACGCCGGCCTGTTCTGTAGTTCCAGGCACCTGGGAGTCCACTCCTGCTCTACATGTGTTCTGCACTTCAGCTCTTCCTATTGCTGAGGGGGTGGGGGGCCTGCTGCCTCCCTGCCAGCCCCTCCCTGCCCTTGCTCCTCCGTGGTACCCTGGACGTTGCTCCGAGGGGCGGAGCTCATGCTTGCTGCTTCCTTTGCGGGGTGGGGGCTCTGCTCCCTCCATGTGATCCTGCGGGGTGCCTGAGATGCTGCTTCGGGGGCCAGGGCATCTGCTCACTGCTTCTAGCACGGTGGTGGGGCTGCACTTCCTCCCTGCGGTCCTGTGGGGTGTTCTGCGGGGCGCCTGTTTGCTGCTTCTAGAGCTGGGAGCAGGGCTCCGCTCCCTTCCTGCACTCCTTCGGGGTTCGGGGGTCACTGTTCAAGAGCCCCATGGGGCAGGGCATCTGCTTGCTGCTTTGAGCACCAGGGACGGGGCACCCGTTTGCACTTCCAGTGCCAGGGATGGGTGTCCAATCCCTCCTCTTGCTGGTGCTGCACACTTCCCTGCTGATGGGGCACAGGAGTGACACTTTTTCAGCATGTTTGGCACTGGCTATCCTGCCAGCCCGTTTATGGTTATGGAGCCCACAGCCACTCCGTTTTAGGGTAGGGGTGGGGAGTTGGGAATGGTGGTATTTCCATTCCAGATCCCCCAGGGTTGTGGTCTCCCAGTGCCTATAATGGCAGCTTCTGCCCGAACTGCTCAGTTCCAAAATCCCCCGTAATTACCTTGCACTTAGGTCAATTAGAGTTTCCTACCGCTTTCAGTCGGGATGATGTTCCTGGTCTGTGAGCTGATTGTCGATTATCTGGCATCTTGATCCTCTTAGGTGTCTGTTGTTTATACACGGAGACCAAAAGCCCAGCATCTTCACTCTGCCACCATCTTGATCTGTTCACCAAGTTTTATGAAAATTTTGTATTTGATACCTTGAAGTATATCTAGCAGGCCTCATAAAGACTATTCTTCATACATTTACATTTATGCAAAACTCTTTTCCAGTCTTCCATCTGGACTCAGTCATTTCACAATGACTGAATATGCACTGTACTTTATGTGAGTTTTCATTCTGTTTTACCCACCATTTCCCCTGCCCCAATTCCATGTCATCATCGGTGCTGAAAAGCTTCTGCTGTTTTTATTAATTGATAATAACTGTCATGCAATAATTGTATAAGTTCAGCCCAAAAAGATGAAGTGAGTTTTCTTATAACTACTGCAGAGATATAAGAAATACATGAACAAAAGAAAGATTTAGTTGAAACAATAAAGATAAATTTTAGGATCTAACTTTCATAAAGACATAATGGCTACTCTTTAAAATGTGATTAGAAGGCTGGCTCATATTTAGAGAAACAAGCTGCATTCAGCAGTTGATTTGCTCTTAGGGGGAATTCTTAAATATATTGTCTAAATGACAAAAGACACAGATGAGCTTAAAGTGTAGTTAACATGCATAGGAGTAAAACCACATACTCACTGTGAAATAACATGCATTAGAAAATATGACTGGTCTTTCTCATGCCTTAATAAAGGCAGTTAGTGTTAATAAGTGATGATGGAACTGCAGATAATGCTGTTCTCAACAAAATTTTAAGCTCTGCAAAATCAGAAACCTAGTAATGTTTGTAAAGATTAAGTAGTTAGCATATTTTAAGCATGTGCTACAGTGTCTTATACCTAGTAAGCATTCAGCTGTTTGCTGTCATTATTATCACTTTAATATCCCCATGAAAGCACCCCATCCTATGCTGAACATAGAGTGCTCAGTAAAATAATTTAAGTTGAATTATTGAGCTACAGTTTCTTTTCTTACAAAAGAACATTTTTAAAAAGATGTAATGATGAACATCATACAAGAAGATGAAAAAGGAAAATACTATATGAAAATAAAATCTATGCTAGGAACAAGGGTATGTGGGGAATTTCTATAACTTTAACTCAATTTTGGTGTTCCCTAAAACTTATCTAAAATTTAAATCAATGAAAATAGAACATATAATTTGGTTTTAATCACAGGACATTTTCTACTATAATCCAAATGACTTTTTTTTTTTTTTTTTTTTTTTTTTTTTTTTTTTTTTTTTTTTTACTGTGAGCCCCAGCAGGGTCACCGCCCGAGGACACTTTTTTTTTTTTAAGATTTATTTTTTATTATTATTATTTTTTTTATACATACAAGCTGGGGTACAGGCCAGAGGCGTGGGGCGGCGAGAGGGTTCACCAGAGACAGAGTGGGGAGCAGAACAGGCAGATCAGAAACACACTGCTGAGGGGAGCAGCGGGCGAGGCAGGAGAGGTCTGCCACACCATGTGGGATTCTCCCTGGCCGGGCGTCGAACTCGCGTCGCCTGCTGCCGACAGCTCCACAGCGCAGCGCTTAACCGCTGCGCCACCAGGGAGGCCCAATCCAAATGACTTTTAAAATGTGATTTATTTATATATAATGATATAATGATATATATATATATATATAATGATGAGATATATATAATGATGATATATATATAATGATGAGAAATAAAAGAGATGAAAATTATGAATTCTTAGTTTGTGCTTACAGATGTGTATGTGTAAGTGTAAATATGTGCACTGTTTTCATTTTGTCTTACAGTGTTTTTCAATATATAGTTTTAATGTTGGGTGATTTTTTTTTTTTAAAGCAAATGCAGAATGCAATGATACAGTACAAAAAGGATTACAAGAAAGAAAGATTAATTCCCCTTTTAATTGCAGTATTCCCTGCCTAGATGTTTATTCTACTAAGTTTCCAGAACAAAAATGCCTTAATTGAAAATGTTTCCTAATTATGGATGTTCCATTTTCATCTCTAGTTAACTACAGATGGCAGCAAAGAGCTTTCAATTCAAAGATGAGCATGGTTAGCAGGTTTTCAGTGCTGCTTTCTGATTCAGCATCATTGGAAGCTGTGCAACATGTTGAATCAAGGTTCAGTTTGTAAAGGTACATGATTGCTGTTTGCTGTGTGTGTGGATGAGGGCAAGGGAACACATGGGTCAGGATTAGCTACTTGACTGCTACCAAGGAAAGGTAGCAAATCAGTACATTCAGTGTGTCAGTCACTTCATTAACGCTGTTCCAGAGCTTGATAGTGACAAAGGCAGTTATTTAAATATCATTTTATTAAAATGTTATTTAACAACTTGAGTTAGATTCTTGCAAATACAGATGATTGCATTTTATAAAATTATCAACTGATAACCATTAATGAGTAACAGTTCAAGGCAACGTCTGTAATGTCTTAAGGTGTGCTTGGTTTTAAGTTCATTTCCTTTAATGTAGCTATACCTCTAAACCTATGTATTTTATTCATCAAAGTTTAGGACATAGCAAATTCCAATACACAGCCAAATGCCACTAGCTTATCTGTATCCATAGTAGTAATTCACTTTCTCTGAGTGGGTTCTGATTCTGAGATAGAGTTTACCTTGCAATGTTTATTAAGATACATTCTTGAGGTTCACTTGTGGAATGGAGGTTAAGGAAAAAGCGTGGTAGAGGGAAAAGTCAAACTGCAGTGTAGGCCCAACCCCACAGGTGCCTGAACATAAAATGTTCCTTCAGGGCCCTCCTGATCAGGCTGAGGGGCTGAAGTTTATACTTTGGCATGGGCCAGTCAGGGCCTGTGACCTCTCCCAGGAAGGGGCCTGACCTTGCACATGGTGGCTCAGGCAAGCCCTGCTAAGGCAGCAAGTCCTCTTCCTAATGGGATATGGGGTGGGGCGGGGGGAGGGATATTACAGTACCCACTATTCACACAATGAAAAGTCATCACAGCTCCCAACCTTAACACAGAGAATATGGCCTTTACATTTGCTTAGCAACCTTTGTTATCTTGTACAGCATCAACTCTTTAATGTATGCTTAATAGATAGCAATTACATTGACATGTCTGTGTTAGCTCTTTCAAGTGTTGGTCTGAATAGGTGAGATAGGTAATAAAATATTTAAGGGAATACTCTGTCCAAGATTTACATTAAAGAAAAAAAAATTACACTGAAAGACAAAAGAGTGACTAGAGTAATACTTAATTTTACTTAAAAGAACACTGTACAACACCTTCAGGCATTCGTTTTTCCAAGAACCAATTTAGATAATAACAATGATATGTTAATTTGAAACCATTTTCATCTCATTTAGGGAAATCCTTAGAGACCCAGTATTTAAGTAACATAGGATGATAGTTAACAGGGAGATTATTGTTTTATTTTAAAATAAACTGAGTTGCTTTAGATTATGGGAAAACAAATTTCTTAAAGATGTATTGCCAAAGAAATATTAAAAAGGAAAATTAAAATCACCCATAATTTCCCATCCCAGACAAAATCATTAATGGTATTTCAATTTTGCTTCTAATCTTTTTCTACAGACACACATAAAAATTTTATTCAGATTTTCTTACTATAGAGTAAGTTTCCCCCTATTTCTTTGAAAGTGCAAATGAAAACATGCATCTATTGTAGGTTTTTCCATATATTTGGTGAGTCAGCATATAATAAACATCATTATGAGTAATCATAAGGTGAAAAATTGAACCACAGTGCATATTTCAAATTATTTTATTGGGATAATTTCCATAAAATGGAATTTATTTGGTCAAAGAAGGGTAACATTTTAAGTTTCTTAATACGTTGCCAAATAGGAGTCTGGGATATGTATATTAATTTATGCTAGCTCAGATTTTTTTAAAAGATTTATTTATTTATGCATGCAAACTGGAGTGTCGGCCAGAGGTGTGGGGTTGTGAGATGATTCACCAGAGACAGAGTGGGGAGCAGAACAGGCATATTGACTGAAATACGCTGCTGAGGGGAGCAGCAGGTGAGACAGGAGAGGTCTGCTGTGCCATGTGGGAATCTTCCTGGCCGGGGATTGAATTTGTGCTACAGTGGCTCTGGCTAGCTTCATAGTGCTGCGCTTAACCCTTTGCACAACCAGGGAGGCCCTAGCTCAGATATTTTTATATAGTTTTCAACAATCCTCGCAAAATTTGATAAAGGAACTGTATTTCATTCTTGTCTAGTTTTTTTTTTTAAGATTTATTTATTTATGCATACAAGCTAGGGTACAGGCCAGAGGCGTGGGACGGTGAGAGGGTTCACCAGAGACAGAGTGGGGAGCAGAACAGGCAGATCAGAAATACACTGCTGAGGGGAGCAGCGGGTGAGGCAGGAGAGGTCTGCCGCACCATGTGGGATTCTCCCTGGCTGGGTGTCGAACTCACATTGCGTGATGCCTACAGCTCCACAGCGCAGCCCTCAACTGCTGCGCCACCAGGGAGACTCTCTTGTCTAGTTTTTATTTCTCTGATTATTGAGTGAAAGTAAGCAGATTTTAGTCAATTGTATGTCTTTTTTTTATAAATTGCCTACTTGCAGAATGAATGCATTTGTTATTTATTTATATATCTATTTTATACATTGAGGATATTTTCCTATTTTTTAATAATTATTTTTCTCAGTTTTTCATGTTCCTACACCTTCGATTACTTTCTGTACTGTAAGATTTTCATATCAGTGTAGTCAAATATACCCTCCTGTTCTTTCATTTCTTCCTTAAATTTTACTCCTTTACAGTTTTATCCCCTTAGAGATCATATGTATTTCCACCTCAATGTATTGTGATAATTTTTAGAAGACCTTAATTTTTCTACATTTTATTTTGTTCTCATTCAGAAATTAATGGTATAAATAGTTTTCCAAGTAATTACCCCCAAATCATTTATTGCAGCCCCATTCAAAATTTCTTCTTTAATCAGTCTACATGAAAAATTGCATTTTACATCAAAATTTAGAACACACATAACACACATATACACTCACACACATAGCTATACATATAATGAAAGTGTCAAAAATACTTTTATCCTGAATATGTGTGTTATTATACATATGATCCGATGTTTCCTGTTCTATTCTGCTCTGTTCTGTCCTGTTTTATCCTGTCCCATCCCATGCAATCTCATTTCACTCTATTTCAACTTTAAAAAACCCTGGGACTCACAAAATTGATTTTAAAAGTAATGGTTTTGATCCACTTTTAGAAAACAAGGATTTACTAATCCTTGTTTTCTGGTCCGTTCCTTATTTTACATTGAGTACTTAAAATATATATTAAATATAAATTCATTTATGTTACTATTAATTTTTATATAGTATTTTGGTGTTTTATGATTTTTGCTTAAAATAGGCTCAAATGGTTTGCAGGAAAAGTCTCTTTTTCATCACTCTAAGTTCTCAGAAACTCAGAAAGTTTCTGTTTGTGTGGGTTTTTTGTTTTGTTTTGTTTTTTTAGGGCAACTTAATTACTCTGACACATTTTAAGATTTTGACAGGTATGTTCTGTTAACTCCCTAAACCTTAGTACAGTTTCTTAAAGCAGGAGGACTCACCTAAGCACACGCCTCCTAAAAATTTACACCAAGGCCTTTTCTGCTTCTAAACCACCCAGCACTATTCAAATGTCAAACCTACATTCTTTGGAGTAAAGTCAGCCCTTGATCTAACTGATGTCTTTATAAAAAGGAAAGGTTTGACAAAGAGACATGCATACAGGGAGAATGGAGAGCTGGGAGATTCCAGAAACTAGAAGAGAGGCCTGGCACTTACCTTCTACAGTACTTTCAGAAGGACCATGGCCTGATGATACCTAGATTTCAGACCTTTAGAACTGTGAGACAACACATTTCTGTTTTCTGAGCTTTTGCTTTTTTTTGGAGGCCCTGGAAATCTAATATACCGTCCAGTTGTTCCCAATATGTTGGCTGATTTGACCCTTTAAAATCAAACATAAAACTTACGCTGGTTTATGATGTACCTTCTTAAGGAGTGCCCCATAAAATTAATTTTAGGAAATTGTTTGTGATCACAATGCAATATAAATGTCTTTAATAAAGAAGGCTGCTTATGGAATGAGTATACTCTATATTATTCTGATTTTAAGTAATAGTCACGTCACTTTCATAGTTTTAATTAAAGTACAGATTTTTCAAAGCATCCCTACAAACTCCTTATCCCAGTCAATCTCCTTATGAATTTATGTGTTCTCAGCGGTGCCCTTAAAGAATGGTTTCACTTATAACAGGACTATAGGGAAACCAAATAGGAGAGAGACACTCAGTGGGGGGGGGGAGGATAAGGGCACAAAATGGAGTAGAAAAGGACACAAGGGACCACAGAGATAGGTCACGTGTGAATTGGTGGTGGGTTACCCAAGGGGAATACAAAATGTAATAAATACAAATAACAATAAAAATATATGTTTAAAAAAAAAGAAATTCTCAATTTTTTTTTTCCTTAACTCATGATTATTCTTCTCAGACAATGGTTATTGAATTAAGTGAGCTATGAAATAGCTATAATCGTATGCATTTATAACAATGAACATTAACCTCATCCCATTTATTCAGATGCTTAGGAAATATTATGTTATAGATAATCAAATATTTTGGATAAGAATATTTAAGGTATTAGAAATGTTTCATTAAAATGTATTTAATAAACTTTTGATTATAGAAAATATATTGAGAATTTATAGTACTATCTAATTATTCTTGAATAATTTTGGATGTGAGTGGGGTGCCCTGTTTGCTTAATCTCTGTGGTTATCTAAATTCTGTGTAGACTATATCTTAGTATTTTATCTTAGCATTTTAGTTATTACTCCCCCGCCAAATTAAAGGAAATTGAATTTTGAATAAGCTCTAATTTAAATGAACATGTATAAGTTAGTGAAAATTAATAGACAGTTGATGAGTATTTGTAGAGCAGTTTCTGAACACTGAATGAAGGGATTTTTAAAAAAAGCAAAATCACCCATCCTGCAAAGTTTTTAAAAATCAATGGCTATAAGACTTTAATACATTGATGTGGCTGTTGGTTTGACCATATATTTCAATCCATTTTGAAAATTCATTTTTTAGAGTCCTGTCAGCTGCTGTACAATCTCAGTGAGAATCAGGAAATTAAAAATATAACATGGAGGTCCCCTGAAAGAGGACATCAGCAAGGTTTTCCGACATTTTATGAAAAGCCAGCCAGCACTGGCTGAGTGTGTGACTATGAACAGGACAGAGTTCCTGCTCTGCTTGTTAGACTATACTAGACTTGTTAGCATATATTATCATAAAAGCAAACTGTTGTTTATAAGTATTCATCTAAGTAAAAGCAAGCCTTAAAACTTGGTATGTTTGAATATTTAGAATGGTAATATTTCAAGATATTAATTTTATGTTCAGTAATTTTTGGGGTGACATTTGTCCTGAATGCTGAAATAAACTTTAAAGATGCACAAAATAACCATTCATACTATTTCCCTATTATAAAAATGTACTCTCAACGTTCCCATTTTTAAAGAAATTAATGACTGTGTGACCTCAGGAAGTGATCTAACTAAGGAAGGAATATTGAGTAATCCCAACATTATGGAGGAACAGAAGCAAAGGAACTTGGAAAAGGGACCAGAATAGAAGGAGAAAGCAAAACGAAGGTGAAGACCTTGTGATATCACTGAAACTAAGGGTAGGAAACGTTTTAGGAGAAGAGGTGGGACTATTCTGCAGCCCTAGTGGGTGGGACACTAGGGATGCTCATGCCACTAGATGAAAGATTGTTTGCATATGCCACAATATTACCCTATTATTATTAATTGCAAAGAAGAAAAACTATATATCTTTAGAAAGCAAACTCTGGCAGGTACTACCAAATGCTTGTGATTAACATCACTATTAATTGGGTCAGCTAACATTATGGTCCTCCTTCTGGGATATAATATTATCCGTATCATCCATGAAGAAATCTTTTTCACAAAATATCAGTTGTATTTCACTAAGCCTGTATCCTTACCTCTGGTTTACAGCAAATATAGGGTATCAAAGAATAACGTGTGAAAATACAATGAAACTGTCGGCTAAATCTAGAATGTAAGTCATTCCAAAGACAGCTGAATTAGACTCTTCAAAAGGTTAATGTCATCATGAGAGAAAAAAATGGAAGGACTGTTCAAGATTTAAAAGTTTAAATAACGTAACAACCAAATGTACTGCTGAGTATGAACTTATACTCTGAGTAAAACAGCTAAAATTCATTTTAGGGAAAAAAGGAAATATGAAAATGTACTAAATGGCAGATAATATTAGCAAATTTTCTTAGTTGTGATAGTGGTACTTAGTATTGTAGAAAATTACCATTATTTTGTAGAAGGTACAAGCTGAAGGTATCTGCATATCTTGATATCCAAAACTTATCTGCACAACTGTTTAAACAAAATACATACCTACACACCCAGACATACAGCAAATGGCAAGATGTTAAGGATTATTGAGCAGTCTAGGTGGTGGATGGGCATAAATATAATCATTGAACCCTTTTCACCTTTCACTGTATTGTAAAATGTTTCTGAAAAAATGGAAGGGCCGGGAGCACCAAATGCTGTTGAAAGATACTGGAAGATCAGGATAGATTTAGCATGAGGGAGGTCCGTTGTTTCTTTAGTGAGAGTAGTTTCAGCCATATGACAATGGGTTGAGAAGTAAATTAGAGATGAGATAAAGGGAACTGTAAGTTTAGACAATACTTAGAAGTTTAGCAATTAAGAAGTAGAAAGAAAGAAGACTGAAATTTGAGGGAAACATGAAAGATTTTGTTTTATGCTTATTTTTGACTGGAGTTTTTTGTTTGTTATTTTAACTTACACTTTGCTTTAAGAAGCAAAGAGGCAACTGTTTTTTGAAGGGGCCTGCTTAAATTTTGTAAACTTCAATGCCTACAAAATCTGGATCCACATCATCTATGGGAATGTTATCAAAAAAGAACTAAAATTTGTAAACCTCTTATAAATGTAGTCTCTCAAACTTCTAGAAGCATGAGAATGACTAGGAGAACTTATTCAAACACAGACTACTAAATAATATTGTATTTTCATTTTATAGATGAAGAAACTAAAGACTCATAAAGATCACATGACTTCCCAAGATGACATAGCTCTTAGTGGTCAGGCTGGTACTAGACCTCATCTAGTATCAGGCAGTCATCCTTCCTCTGTACCACAGTGCTCTATTTATAGTATGCTATTATTTGTATAATCAGGAACCTTCCTCATATCATTATTTAGGCTATGAAATAAATTAATCTTACTGACTCCTTAGAGTAAAATGCACATTTTGAGAAATTTAAACTCAACTACCCAACCATATTTTCCTTTGCTAAGATTAGGATCTTTTTTCCTGACCATCTGTGTTTGTATTTTTAATAGAAACATTACAGAATTATAGATAATATAAACCTTATCCTGAATATATTAGCTTCTATTACTGTGCAATAAATTTCCATAAACACAGGGTCTTAGCACACATTTGTACATTTGTTATCTCATAATTTCTATGGGTGAGGAGAGTAGGTACTGGTTAGCTGAGTTGTCTCCTTGGCACCTCACCAAGCTGTATTCAGGGGTGTGGCTGGGATTGTCTCATTTGAGATTCCCTGTCTTCTTCCAGGTTCACTAGTTGTGGACAAATTCTGTTCCTATGATTATGAATCTGAGATCATTGCTTTATTGCTAATATCAGTTAGAAAGATTTCCTGACTGAAAATCTCCCTGTTGCTCCCTGGCAATCACCCTTCTCCACCCTTCTCCTTTCAGTCTAGAAGAGAATCTTTTCAGTTGGTCAATTCAGGGACATATAATGTAGTATAATCATGGGAGTAATCAAAGGCTCTCCTCTTTTCTAATGATGTAACCTAGGCTAGGGAGTGACTATCCTATTCTATTCACAGTATTACCCACTTTCAAGAGGAGAGGATTATATTGGCTTGAATTCCAGGGGGAGGAATGTTGGGGGCCATTTTGGAATTCTGTCTGCCACACACAAAGATATCAGAAAAGTTCCTTCAGGCATTTTTTAATTTATCAGACCTCAATATTGTCTAATAATTATATTTCAAAAAGTCTTTGAGAATCAAATGAACAAAGATTTTTCTCTAGATGCTTGTTTAAAATCTGTTTTATCAATCAAGCAAAAACATAGGACAAGCATTCCATTCTTAGTAAAACAGTGAGTTTGTTATCTATCTTTGATGTGACTGTAATTGCTTCCTTTGCTAATGTTGCTCCTTATTTTTAAAGAATCTGTAATAGCTTTCCTTTTGGAGATTATCTTTTGAATATGTATATTTCTGTAAATATTCAACACTGTCTCATAAAAGGATCCTGTCTGACAGTTGAACAGGACATGAGTTTATAATTTAGTATTGTGTTAGTTTTTTTAAGTTGTGAATGTAATAATAAAGATTAAAACACTACAGGGAGTACGTGTCTGTGGCAGTTTTAGGTGTTAATTATGTTGTCAGATAAAAGAGTGAAAAATCAACCTCCTGAACTTGGGTCTTGTCAAGTTGGCCAAGTACCTGATTTTTTTTCTCCTATTGTTATAAAAAATGTCTGTGTTTGTAGTCCTAAATTTCTTTGCTCCTATCGATGTTGTCTTAAATTATTTTGAATATGAAAATGAAAATGGAATAAGACCCAGTCTTTTATACTACATAACTGCATGACTTAGCACTTTCACTATAGGGTTTTAAAAGCTGAGTAGTAGCACTGGATGCTTAAAGAGTGTCTAGGGCTTTGATCACAGTAAGTCTTCAAAAGTCAAAGGATTTCTATTAATGCAGGGCACATAAAAAGTTGTGGTTTTTTCCTTGGGAATTTGAAGGTGTTAATCTATTTCAATATTTACCAGTAAGTAGATCCTTCAGTTAAGCTAAAGTGTACTGAGAATTAAAAAGAAAGGGGAAAAAAAACCTTAAAGAAATCACATACCTTAATGCTTTATAAGATCCGTGAGATGCTGTTCAGTGTGCAAATATTTATTGTGACTGACTATGATTAAAAAATAAGACTATGGTTCCTAAACATTCTGGCTTTTAGAAAAATAAGAGCTTTTTCATGTGAGAAATTTAGAAGTTACTGTTTTCAAAATAGGGAGATTTAATACCAAAGTTACATGAGTGATTGACTTCTAACATTACAGTATGATTTTGAAAGATTTCATGCGGTAGCAGAAGTAGCAGTCCATCTCTCATTCTAAATGTATTATACCAAGTGTTAGCTTTCAGGGAGCCTCCAATTTGCATATTGCACCAAAGCAAGCTTAAAAGTTTATTTGATGCTTTTCACCTATCCTGTGATTTAAAAATGCTTTTTAGGAGAATGAAGACCCAATCTGCAATAAGGCCTCTGTAGCGTCTGTGACTTGGGTGTGTGTCCGCCTCTGTCTAGAGATTTTCACACATCATTGTATTTCTCCCTGCTGGACTTCAGACACGTGGCATTTCCATTGTTCTACTTCCTGAAAGGGGGGTAGTCCAGTCAGACAACCTTTGCACATACTGTTCCCTCTGTGTAGTATGGACTAACACTTCTCTGCTACCCCACCTCTCCTTTTCCTTAGATGTCACCTTTATTTCCTAGGGAAAACATTCATCTGACTGCTCCCTTTGACTACATCACTCATCAAGGTTCTTTGTTACCTGGGCGTATGGAACCATGGCATTTTTTGTTTCTGAGTCCGCAGTTTGTAACTATATAATTATAATTTATCAGTGCAGTTTTTTAATTAATGTCTATTACAGGTCCCTGCCCCACTAGAATTAACTCTAGGAAGTTAGGAACCTTGTCTTATGTGCTTAATATTTTATATCCAGGGTCTAGTACAATGCTATGTATATAAAAGATAATGAATTTGGGTCTCCCTGGTGGTGCAACAATTTAGCGCAGCACTATGGAGCTGTTGGTGGCTGCCGCCCAAGTTAGATGCCCGGCTGGGGAAAATCCCACATGGTGCAGCAGACCTCTCCTGCCTCTCCCGCTGCTCCCCTCAGCAGTGTATTTCGGTCGATATGCCTGTTCTGCTCCCCACTTTGTCTCTGGTGAACCTTCTCACCGCTCCACACCTCTGGCCTATACCGCAGCTTGTATGCAGAAATGAAGTAAATCTTTTTTTTTTTTTAAAGATTTATTTTTTATTTATACATACAATCTGGGGTACAAGCCAGAGGCGTGGGGCGGCGAGAGGGTTCACCAGAGACAGAGTGGGGAGCAGAACAGGCAGATCAGAACTGCACTGCTGAGGGGAGCAGCGGGCGAGGCAGGAGAGGTCTGCCGCACCATGTGGGATTCTCCCCGGCCGGGCGTCGAACTCGCGTCGCCGCTGCCAACAGCTCCACAGCGCAGCGCTTAACTGCTGCGCCACCGGGGAGGCCTTGAAGTAAATCTTTAAAAAAAAATAAAAGATAGTGAATAAATACTTGTTGAATGACCACAAGAATGAATGAATGACTTTCATTATCAACTTTTAAATCTATTTTTCCATCTTGCATTTTAACTTCTAAATATATATCCTTTTTTGAAGGCAAGAAAAATAATTATTTTATATGTCTCCCTTTGAGTATATTCTGTTTCTTAATTATTGTGCTTTCACATGAGAAATGCCAGGATTTTAGTAGTGTATAGTAAATAACCAAAGAAAAGCAGCCTTGGAAGTAATGAGACCTTTGTTCATTAATCTAATGCTTTGAAATCCAGAGCTGTCTGTTTTACTTCAGCACTGAAGTCACATGCGAGTCTGATTCTGTAACTTTTGTTTAGAAGCCTGGCATGAAATCCAATGTGCATAGTACAAACCCACCCCTGACAGGATTCCTGGATCCACTTCAGCTCACCATAATCACCTTCTAATCCTCCATCCCATACCTGCCTTCTCTTGGAGGAGCTCAGCACCCTTTTTCCTTCTCAGAGTGTTTGAGTCTAACCTCCAGCTAGATGCATTTTCCTTCCTCTTCCTCAGTTATCATGTAGGCTTTCGTCTTAATTCCAAGCTCGATTTACGGGGGCTTTTTGTGCTGTCCTGGCTAGACTTTGCTCACCTTGCTATGGGATTTCATGACTCCTGTTGTCATTTGTTTCTTTGAACCAATTATCACAACTTGTAGTTATCCACTTTTAAAAATCTTTTATCATTGTGTACTCCCCACACTAGATAATTGTTGAGCTCCATGAGAGCAGTTGCTCAGAGGCTGGTGGGTATTCTTTGAACAGGTGATGAGTGGATGGCTAAATGAAGTTCCTTAAAGTTATGAAATAAATGGCTTGTAGGATTGGTAACATTAAGGAAAACTAGGATCTTAAAGTATACTAAAATTGTTGAAATCATTCTCAAAAGAATAGGGGCTCTTATAGGAAGTGATATGAAGTGACACATATGAAACAACTTAAGTTTTCTTAAAATAACTTTTGTAGTCAAGCATTTTTCAGAAAGTGAAACGTGTTAGGTATTTGGGGAAAAATATGTCCCTTAGAAAAGAACAGCAACTCCCTGATGTAAGTTGAAAATAAACATATAGACTGTTAATTGATAAGGCATAAGAAGGAATTGCGTACTACATGTATATGAAAGCATTATAAATAATGTTTATTAAATTTTCACATTCACATAAAAAATGTCAAAGAATACAACAAAAATGTTTCTTTTCTTATTCATACATAATAGAAATAAGATGGCAAGACTAAACTTAGTAAAGCACCTAAAATCACTGGGATGCTTAAAAATACATATATGAGATACCCTGAGGATTCCAATTAAAGAAGTGATGGACTTGTAAATTTGTATTTTCAGGAATTACTCTAACTTTGAAAAGCATTTGTACTGTCATCAATAACCTAATAATAGCTATTGTCTATTTGCTATTATGAAGCAAGAACCATCTAGGGTACTTTACTTCATATGAGTTTATTTAGTTCTAGCATCAAAAGTATGAATATTTTAAAAGAAATACATCTGCCAAACAATGGGAAACTTTACCAGAAGGGCTCTTTTAATTTTTTAATAATGCTGTACATATAGCTGCTTTATTTTACTGATGAGTTGATATTTATTTGATACCTGTTTTTCTTCCCTACATGAGCATGGAGTGGAATGGAATTTAGATGGATATTTTTGAGGTGAATCAAGACAAAGTCTGGTGTGAATTGCTTGGACGTGGCTGGACTGTGCCAAAACCAGAGCAGAGAGATGCTTCCCAGTGTTGCAAGCTAAGCCATCCTCCAAGCAAAAATTGCCAGGAAAATATAGCTAGATTAGAAATATTCAGTGTAGGAGAATTTACTTTTGATTTAGTTCTATGTGGAAGAGACTGCACAAGCAGTAACTAAAGATGCAACTCCAAAATGGGGATTTGCCAACCTATAGTTTTTAGTCAAATTGTTGTTCATTATTTTTTTGTTCCACCCGTACTCTTTTGTATTAGTATCATTGTCACTGCTAAATTGAAAAATGTATGTAATGTATTTTATGTAGAAAGAAATTCTTTCTTGCTCATTATGACAACTCACATTTACAGACTTTCTAATTGTCAACAAGTAAGCTCCGCATTTACAACTATTTTCTCATTTGATCCTAATACTGAGCATTGTTTTTCATAGCACTCTATTATTATCCCTTTTCTTACCAATGATTTAAGTTAGTTTAAGCTAAGTAAGGTTGTATATCCAAAATCACACTTCCCTAGCAATCAGTGAAATCAGAACCGGAACCCAGGTCTTACTGACACCAAAGGCAGTTTGGCTTTCACCATCAACATAAACAGCCTTAGTAGCCTCTGGCCAACTTCTCAAGCTGCATTTCTTCTTACTACCACCTCCACTCCCACTGTTTACCTCTTGATATTTTATCTTATACCTCCCCACTACTGACGAGAGCGCCTCCAAATAACTGTCCTTCTTTCTGTTTCTCAAATATTTTAAGCTAATTCTTTACTTTGAATTTGCACATCCCTGCCAGGATTATTTCTTCTCCTGATAATCACTTTCTGGCTTCTCCTTGAAGCCCACCTCCTCAGAAAGGCCTTCCCTGACTACTGCTTTAAATACATGATTGCTTTCTCCAACTCTCCTCACCTCCCATCACATTACTCTGTTTTCTTTGCAGTACCCATTTCTTCATATTATCCTAGGTATTTATTTGTTGCAGAATTTATTGTTCATTTTGCCTATTGAAATCTAAGCAGATGCGGGGCCAGTTTCTTATCTTTTTATATCATTGTACATTTGTTCTATGAATGACTAAATGCTAGGAAATGTGTCTGCATTTAGGTAGAGCAGGTATAAACGTTAAAGGAATGGAGATGAATAAAATTGGAATTATTATATAAGGAAGTTTAGGGTCTCCCTGGTGGTGCAGTGGGTTAGTGCAGTGCTGTGGAGCTGTCGGTGGCTGAGGCGTGAGTTGGATGCCTGGCTGGGGAGAATCCCACATGGTGCGGCAGACCTCTCCTGCCTCGCCTGCTGCTCCCCTCAGCAGTGTATTTCTGATCTGCCTGTTCTGCTCCCCACTCTGTCTCTGGTGAACCCTCTCACCACCTCACACCTCTGGCCTGCACCCCACCTTGTATGCAAAAATAAAAAAAAATAAATCTTATAAGGAAGTTTATAATATATCGTTTAAATTGAAAATCATTGTTTTTGGTCCCCTGGTGGTGCAGCGGTTAAGCGCTGTGCTGTGGAGCTGTCTGCAGCAGCCACGCGAGTTTGACACCTGGCTAAGGAGATTCCCACATGGCGCCACAAACCTCTCCTGCTTCACCCACTGCTCCCCTCAGCAGTGTATTTCCGTTGATCTGCCAGTGCTGCTCCCACCCTGTTTCTGGTGAACCCTCTCATCGCCCCACGCCTCTGGCCTGTACCCCAGCTTGTATGCATAAATAAATAAATCTTTAAAACAAAAATCATTGTTTTGTCTGAGAAGATAATTTAAGGTTAAAATAGATACTTCGCACTCGGTTTATCTTGCAATCTGAGAGAGAGGAAAATTGTCTCAGTAAGTTCTAAAGCCTTTCCCTTTCATATAAAATGTGAATGATTTGGGTGGTCAGTATTAGGTATGGACTCAACCTGTAAATCTCTGACTGGTGTGATCTATATAAACACCTGGAAAACTTTATAAACCCAACAAGGTTAGGGATCTCCTAGAGATTCATATTCAATATATCAGGAGTGCCACCTGGAAATCTGTGTCTTTAAAGCGCTTCCCCACTCGCCTGGGCTTCTGATACCCATTCAGATTTGAGAACCACCAGACAATGCTTCCTTTCTCAGAAAAAGCTTCTGTGTTTTGTGCTGGCAGTGATTTTTTTAAAAATAGAATATATTTGCATTACTTGAATCTCAAGAACAAGAGTACATTTTTAACCAAACTAAATCCTAAAATTGAAGTTTGCATTTTTAAAAATCATTTATTCAGACATTGATTTAGTTTTCATTTATAAATCTTTCCTACCAAAAAGCACAAGGTACTTTATAAACATTATCCACAGGAGAAACATGAATCTTGACAAAAACACTGTCAGCTAGATAAAATGTTTTTAGTAAATGAAAAAGTGTAATTCTGCCTTTTGAATTGAATTTCCAATGATACTTCTTGCTCTAGTGACATATGAATCTATTGCATTTTTTGGATATGGGTATTTTAAATGCACTTAGAAATTCTTATATATATTTTTTCATATGTGGCCTTTCTTCTTTACCTTTAAATGAGAAACCATACATTATTTCCAGTGCCTAAGTAGTGGGCACGCAGTTGTTCTACTTTACCGTATTCCCCCAAGAAACTTAATTATCGTTTTTTTGAGTGTCTCTATCTTCTGAGGTGGCTTCCTTAATCCAGCTTTTTATACATATTTTGTCACAAATTACTGTAATATTATAACTTTCTGGTCTTCACATAGCTGGAGTCCTGGTAAAGGATCTAAAAAAAAAATAAATGCGTTCCTAGGTATCTCTAAGGTCCCTTTCACTTTTAGCAGTTTTTCTGTACAAATCAATAATGAAATAATACCCAGACTTGGCTCTCTATAAATGCTTTATTTTTCTCTTATTTTTTGTTTCTATTTTTCTCTCTATCAAATTTTCAAAATTACAGCTTGGCTATTGTAAATTGTGGTGCAATAAGCTTAGGTGTGTATATATTCTCTCACATTAGTGTTTTTTTTATTATTTTGATAAATATCTAGATGTGGGATTTCTGGACCCAATAATAAACCTATTTTTAATATTTTGAGAAATCTCCATGTTGTTTTACGTAATGGTTGGGCCAGACTATATTCCCACAGAGAGTGTATGGAGAGTTCCCTTTTATCCACATCCTCAACAACCATTGTTTCTGGTCTTTTTGACATGAGCCATTCTCACAGTGGTAGGTGGTATCTCGTGTGTTTGATTTGCATTTCCCTTATAAGTGATGAATGCAGTTTGCTAAGATTTTGTTGAGCATTTCTGCATCTGTGTTCATCAAGGAAGCTGGTCCGTATGTCTTTTATGTTATATCTTTTTCTTATTTTTGTATTAAAATGCATTTGGAAATATTCCCTCTTAATTGTGTTGAAGATTTTGAGAAGGGTAGCTGTTAATTAATCTTTGAAGGTTTGATAGAACTCACTAGTGAAACCATCTGGTCCTGGACTTTTGTATTTTTTTTTTTGAGACATTTGATTATTGTTTATATTTCCTTGCTTCTAATTTGTCTATTCAGATTTTCTACTTCTGTCCTTATTCAGTGTTTGATGGTGGTATATTTCTAAGAAATTTTCATCTCTTCTAGGTTATTAAATTTACTAACATACAAATGTTCATAGTAATCTCTTATGCTTATCTGAATTTCTGAGCTATATATTGTTTCTTCTCCTCTTTCATTTCTTATTCTGTTCATTGGAGTTTTTTTTTTTTTTTTCCTCTAACGTAAGGGGAGAGGGACGGTGGATAAAGTATAAAAGGGTGCAGTCAACGATTGTAGAGGACTTTTAGTGCCTTGGTATTGGGGGTGGTATGGTCGCATACATTTGATGGATGTGATCCTATACCTCTAAATCATACATGATTTGTAAACTAATACACTTCAAAAAATTTTTGTAACCTGTGTTATATCCTTCTGAAATCTAGAACTTTGGTTAGGTTTCCTTTTTTAATTCTTTCAAAAATCTCTTTATCTAAAGATTAATGTTTAAAACTCTTAAACTTCTAAGGGATAATTTTCTTGTATACTCACAGCCACACTATGCTTGATGTCAAGGATTTAACTTTAATTTAATTGGGCAGTCAGTCCTCCCCTGTGCTATTGGGGTCTCAGGATATTTAAAGTCCGTAAAATAAAATAAGGAATAATTATCTTTTTTTTTTAAAGTTTGGACTTTTTTTTATTAGTTTAAACTTTCCCCCCACCCCAAAGATTTATTTATGCATAGAAGAACTGGGGCATAGTCTAGAGATGCGGGGAGTGAGAGAATCCGCCAGAGACAGAGTGGGGAACAGAACAGGCGGACCCACTGAATAATGCACTGGTGAGGGTAACAGCTGGCGAGGCAGGGGAGATCTGCTGTACCATATGTGGGTCAGCTCCTTGTCCTGGGATCGAGGAATAATTATCATTTCAGTTATAAGATAAATGTTATGGAATGTAATGTACAGAATGGTGACTATAGTTAATAATACTGTCTTGTATATTTGTAAGTTAGTAAAAGTGTAGATTTTAAAGGATCTCATCATAAGATAATTTTAAACTGTAGTTTTGGATGTTATCTAAATTATTTTGGTGTTCATTTCACAATATATACAAATATCAGGTAATTCTTTAATGTTGTATACCTGAAACTAATATATAAATCATATTTTAACTAAAAAATGAATAGTCATTGCTTACAATAAATATAAAAGAAAATAAATCATTAATATACTTACGTTACAAGCTCTTAATGTAGCTAGATAGAGTCTGGAGTTAAGGATTCTACATGCTAGATCATTCAGTTGAGTTACTGAAAATTAAGTTTTTGTAAAAGCACATATTCCCCTGAGAAAAACAAAGAAAATTATGAACTAAATGGGAAAAATAGCGTGAAAACATGTAAGGAAGTATGTGGCCATCTTTGTCTTCAACAAAACCATTTTAATTTGTAATTTTCATTATGGGAAACAGTACTAAGTATAACCGCTATTTTTAATCTGTTTGATCATTTCATAGAATGAAAAAAGATTGTGAACCAGATAATATGAGTAAACTCAGTACATGTAAAGCCTGTATTTTAATTAGAGCTTTTTTAATGCTCTTTACCAGTGTATCTATTTAGAAAGACTTGGTTAATCAACTTTTAAAAGAAGAATCTACCTTTTAATACAGAAGGTGAGCTTTCTCATATAACTATCTAGTGGAGTGAAGAATTTATTGATTTTTTGGTCTTCTCATAAAATAGCTATATAGTTCCACAATTTTATTTCAAAATTTACATCTTAAAATGCTTGCATTGATGAGAAAAAAGTTGAATTATAGCTTCCTGATATGAAATATTACAAAAATATTCTTGGAAGTGATATTATTAAACATTTATTCCATCATCAACACTCTATGAGAATAACAAAATGAAGAAAAATACTAGTTTTAGAACATGTTATTTATGTGATTAAATATATTGCTTAAGTTCTTTTTTATACCTACAAATGAGTCAGTCATTCAATAAGTATAAATCTCTGCTGAGTGTTTCTAAATTCCAGGTGCCTTTTAGGGCAAACAAATGTCTAGGGAAAAAAATGTAAATTCATCCTCTGAAGAGAACCTGCAATACATTTATGGGCATTGGCTATTGTAAATTGCGGTGCAATAAACATAGGTATACACACACACACACACACACACACACACACGTGCAAGAAGATATATTTGTTGATGTTATTACCATCTTCTTTGAGAAATCTGAGAAGAAATATTTAAAATGCCAATATTGACTATTTTGGGATGGTTAATCCATGAGAGAATTTAATTGTATGTTTAATGTATTCCTAAATTCAGAGTCCTTTAGCCATGAATTTACCTTTTCATTTTTTTATTTTTATTGTTTTTTTTAAAGATTTATTTATTTATGCATACAAGCTGGGGTACAGGCCAGAGGTGTGGGGTGGTGAGACGATTCACCAGAGACAGAGTGGGGAGCAGAACAGGCAGATTGATGGAAACACACTGCTGAGGGGAGCAGCAGGTGAGGAGGAGAGGTCTGCCGCACCATGTGGGAATCTCCCGGCGGGGGGTAGAACTCGCGTTGCCACTGCCAGCAGCTCCACAGCTCAGCGCTTAACCGCTGAGCCACCAGGGAGGCAAATTTACCTTTTTAGTTAGGTAAAAATTCATGCCAGTGTGTGACTGCAGAGGCCTGTTGGCAACCTGCCTTCCTACCTACCTGACCTGGTCTGTTCCTGCTGCCCTTCCTGGTTTTTCACCTGCACTTGCCCCTCTCTGCTATCTTGCCTTTCCCACCAGCCTTGTCCCACACTAACACAGCAAACCAGCACCGCTGCACATAAACCTCACCTCCTGATCTTCTTGTATCACTTAACTGTTTCCTGCAAAACAAAAATATAGCTCTCGTAATGCTTAACAATGATAGTAATCCTGGAATTTTCTATTAAAGTATTCCCTAAACATCAGACATTCTAATACCATATTTTCTGTTTAAAGGCCTCTTAAACATCAGTTATTTTTTTAAAGCTGACTTTTTAAATAACATGAACTACTTATCTTTAAAATAAACTTTTTGCCCCTGTTATAAATAAATATTAATACGATTGAAACAAAATAATAATCCTAATCCTGCCACTATACTCCTCCCTGAGATTCTGAGCCTGAGGTCCACTGGGTCTTGGCTGAAGAGGTGTTTGCCCATGATGGCAAGATTGTACTAACCTGAAACTTTCTCTTTGATGTACTAAAATGAATTGAAAAGGATTAAACCATTCTATGATTCAGTGTCCTTCATGTTGATCCCCAGCAGTACCTCAAACTGTGGCTGCCTCTCCAGTGAAAGCATATCGATTTAGCTATCTGCCCCTCCCTGAGTACACAGACAGCGAGGTCCAGCAGGGAAGCACCCAGGAGACATGGCTTACCTGGGGGCTCCTTGAGTCCTGGTCATTCCCTTTTAAAGTTAGCGAGCATATTAATGACCCGAGCTCTACTCTGGAAGGTTACCATGAAGCTTATACTTCCAGAATCATGTCAGTGGAGGACCCAGTTAGCCAGGTTAAAGAACTCTGAGCAGTAGAATGTGGGAATCAGATTCTGGTTTTGAAAACCTGTCACATGAAATTATAAGGAGCGCTTATTTAATTTGCTGATAGAAGAAAGCAGCTTGGGTCAATGTTGGGACGATGCCAGTGCTCAATGGGACCACACAGTTGTGGACAGAAAACCTTTGATCTGTGAGCAGTAGAGAGGAAGCTTTTGTCAATTGTGTGATTTATGTGAAGGTGCAGGATGCTCGCAATCAGATTCGAGCCCCTCACAGCTCTGGAACAGCGATCCTGAGATCCTGAGCAAGATACACTGGGCCATAGAATCTGGACTATGGCCATTGCCTGATATTTGTGTACATCACTGTGTGCCCCGTCCATGCCTTCTCGCTACCTGCCAACCCATCCGTTCTCTGAGGCCAGAGAGCCTGTGCCTCTGATTGCGGGAATCTGGGATCAGGGTGGAGTTTCCTTTGAAGAGGAACAGAGAGAAGTAAAAGGTGAAGCAAGGGAAAGTGAAAGACGAGAACTCTAAGGGAAATGTTGGGGCTGGATACATCCTTGCTTCTTTGAAAGATGAGAGGGAACCCACGTAGGAGCATCTTTGAGCGTGCAGTCATGATGATGGTGGACATTAAAAGTCTCACTGAGAAGAGATGAACTTCTGTGCAGGTGCTCTTTGGAGTTAAAGATAGGCAGCATTGGTTCCCAAGTCAGCAGCCCTGAACCACTTTCTCCACCTGCTTAACTGTGCTTTTGAAGCCTGGAGGAGGTACCACTGGGAGGGGCTTGTGGGCACAGAAAACATAAAGTCACCTTGAACTGAGTATGTGGGAATAAGTGCCTTTCACTCCATAAGGATTACTTCCTCTTCTTGACACTTTTAGACTGAAAAATCATAGGCAGGGGTGGAGGGGTGGGAACCCAGTTTAAAAAAAAACAAATAGTAATTTATTGAACATTTTTATTACAGGCCACACACTAATTAAATGATTTATTTTATATTAAATACTGAATCATCATCACAGTCCAATGCAGTGGACACTTACTCAATTTTCCAGGTGAGAAAACTGAGGTACAGGTAATCTAAATGATCCGTCCAACAAAGAAATTATGTGAACTCAGATAATCTAATCACAGGATCTGCATTCTTAAACCTCTGTTCTCTCACATGATACAGTGAACATTTCTGCTTTGGGTAACAGTTTGAAACTGCTAAATAAAGAGTCTAACAGGATATGAAGACCAAATACACTACTCTATCTGGCCCAAGAGTTGCTCTGGAATAACAACAATAAAAAAATGGTTTTCTGTTAAAAGGAAAAAAGAACATTACCAATTAGATCATGTCAGTAAAAGATTGGACCCTAAATAGAAAGCAAGGGGTATATAGTATAAAAAAGGAGGCAGGGCCTCCCTGGTGGCACAACTGGTTAACTGCAGCACGGTGGCGCTGTCAGCAGCTGTGGGGTGAGTTCAATGCCCTGCCAGAGAAATTCCCACATGGTGTAGCAGACCTCTCCCGTCTCACCCGCTGCTCCTCTCAGCAGTGTATTTCGGTTGATCTGCCTATTCTACTTCCCACTCTGTCTCTGGTGAGCTCTCTAAATCGCGCCACACCTCTGGCCTACAACCCAACTTGTATGCATAAATAAATAAATCTTTTTAAAAAATGCAGGCAGCCAAAAATCTCCAGGTTGTGTGATACAGTCTCCACAAAAGAAAGTAGTAATTCAACACAGGAGCCCATGGGAATAGCAAGAGGCTAACAAATTTAAGTGGTAGGAAGCACAGAAAGGGAAGGTGTTGGTTACCCCCAAATTTTAGCTTCTTTTTCTTCCAGGTTTGCCTAAGACTTATTCTGTTCTCCCAAATAAAATTTGGTCCAATTTTGCATTTCCTGATTTAAAACTTACACAATAAGCTTTTTTCTCATGTTTTAAGTAACTATGAAAGAACAGCATTTTGAATTGTAGAGTATAGAGGCTTAGTGTAACTTTAGTTTCTTCAAAAAGAAAGAGGTATCTCTCCTATGATGTTAGTCACCCTATAGCAACTGCTAACAACATTAGAGATAAAAAAAATGATGGAATGGTAACTGGGTTTATAAGTCCATGAAAGTCCATCCTGCTCCCATGCCCAACACCAAAACTGCTGAGTCAGAGAGACCTGCCCTCCGTGCAGCAGGGCTCTGCAATGAGAGCTATTTTAAATGCATGACATTCTATTAGTGCCCTATGACCAAATTTCTTAATCACAAATCGAATTTTCTTCACTAGCCTCAACCTTGCCCAGAGAAAACCAATGTGTCAGACATAATGTATTTCTGAATCCCTAAAAATAAATGCAGAGATTAAAATCCCTAGAGATTTTAGTTCTGGAGTGGCAAAGATTCAGAAGACAGATGCTCTGTAGACTCTTTGAAATAGACACTGTGGATGCCAGCATTAGCCCTCTGAGGACTGGTAACACAGCCAGTACCTGTTTTATTGGCATTGTTTTTTTAACCTGGATTTTCACAGCAGGACTAGATTAGGTCTTCCTGTAGGGTCTCTCTAATTCACTTGCTCTTTTTTGCGGATGTTTGCCTAAAATACATTTTATTTAGTTGTAGGGAGTTTCTTTTTCATTAGCTCAAGGGTGATATTATAATATTCTCCTGTTGAGAACAAATCAACAGACAATTATTTTAGAAACTTCCATACTGTATAGAACATCATGCATTTCCTACCAGTCCCTGGGAACCCAGAGTAGTGAAAGGGGTATGGAATATGTGGGAGATTTAAAAAAAAAAAAAAAGATCTGTTTGAAAGAAAGATGGAATAGAAGGTAGGAACATATATTTTCATGTATATTTCCAATAGAAAAATAAAGTTTGGTGAAAAATATGCTTCTTGGACCAAGCTATGTTAAGATTTAGCATATCTGATTTATAGGAAGTAATAGATCCTTTCTTGTACCCAAATTGTGTTAAATAACTTTCTAATCCTAAATCCCAGTTCACTTCCATTTCTGTGAAAAAGAATCTTGTCAGCCCCTACAATAACATTTCTAAACCTAGCAGTAAAGTCAGAAGTTTCATATTCACAGAAACCAAAAAATGAAACAATAACTTTTTTTTTAAGATTTATTTATTTATGCATACAAGAGCTGGGGTATAAGCCAGAGGTGGGGGAGGGGGGCTAGAGGATTTACCAGAGACAGAGTGGGGAGCAGAACAGGCAGAGTGACTTAAATACACTGCTGAGGGGAGCAGCGGGTAAGTCAGGAGAGGTCTGCTGCGCCCTGTGGGAAGCTCCCTGGCCTGAATCTAACTCATGCTGCAGTGGTTGCTGATAGCTTCATAGTGCTGAGACTTACCCCTTGCCCCACCAGCGAGACCCCCCCAAAATGAAACAATAACTTTAATGTGAGTGCAAATTCACATTTAAAACAGCTGTATTTTCCCTGACTAAGATGAATCATCACAGTGAGTATTCACAGAATAGGAAGGGTAAATGAGAAATCCAGGGTGGGGCATTTTAAAAGATTTTATATTCCATAGAAATCTTAAGGGCCTCCCCGGTGGCGCAGCGGTTAAGCGCTGTGCTGTGGAGCTGTCGACAGCGGCAACGCGAGTTCGACGCCCGGCCAGGGAGAATAATCCCACATGGTGTGGCAGACCTCTCCTGCCTTGCCCGCTGCTCCCCTCAGCAGTGTATTTCTGCTCTGCCTGTTCTGCTCCCCGCTCTGTCTCTGGTGAACCCTCTCGCTGCCCTGCACCTCTGGCCTGTACCCCAACTTGTATATATGAATAAAAAAAATATAAATATTTAAAAAAAAAAGAAATCTTAAAATGCAAAATGTGAATGTCTTGACATTCACACATGTAATGCTAACAGACCTTTGCTGGTTTTGCTTATATCTCTAGCCATCAGTCTTTTTGTCTTTAAAATGGGAGTAAAAATACCTGCTACTTGTTAGATAATTCACACTTATACTGAGCATTAACTCTGTGAGAAGACAAGGTGCCTTATGTGAATTTACTCAGTTCTCACAGTTTATACTTTCGTTGTAGATATCAGTTAATGGTTATTTTTTGTGTGATTTTTTTGCGTGTGTACTTAGCAAGTTCTAGGCACTCTGTGTACATTTATGAACACATTTCTTTTGAGGCAGATACATGAGGCAATTATAACTAATGCTTCTTTATAAATAAGTAACTAAAGCAAAACGGCAAATAGGACAATACATGTTTGGGAATCTGCAAAATGTTGTGTACAAAATAGTATGCAATTTTCATCATCCCCATGAATGAATTAAGTGTTTTCTACATATGTGCTTATATAATTATTTTCTTCCTACTCCAATTTGGAACATAGATTTTAGCTAAAATGGCATTTTTTACGTGATCTAATACTTCCTATGAGAGTTTATCTTTTAATATTAGATTGTATGGATGATAGTAATAATGAAATTTGAGGGCATACTTAAATGTCAGATAATGAAAATATAATGATGTTTTAACAACTATTACTTAAAACTGTTACAAATTACCAGAATTAATTCTAATCTGTGCTGAAAAGTAGACCTCACAAAATACTTACTAAATACTTAGCTAACAAAATATTTACTAATAATGGTTCATTGGTTTTTGGTTTTGGCTATTAGTCCTGAAGTGTTATGAGATTTCAAGTTCAATGTTTACAGTCTATACCGACATTGCAACATTGTGGTCAGAGTTGTATCTATCACTATTTAAGTCATATTACTAAGGTGAATGGAACATGGTCATCTAAAGTTGGATCCAAGGAGCTATACATTCTATGAAAATGTGTGAGGAAATGTTTTTATCTTAACAAATATTGCAACAAACACGCATTTGTTTATTTTCATGCCTTCACATAACTTAATATTGGAAAAGATTATTAAGTTATCAGTAGCTACATTCCAAGAGCCTGATCCGAGGTACACGTAACTGTTCACTTTTGGAGTATGACACCATCTGTTTACGCAGCGAACTTACTACTATGAACAAGTAAAAGTCAAAGTTATTTTCAACACCATGTAAAGTTTTGTTGCTTGCTTTTATGTAAAGAGTAAAAACTGTATGTGCGGATTATACCAAATTAACCCTGAGTATTTTCTAGAGTATTTTAGATGAAGAAAATTTGAAAACAGTTTTGTTTTAGCAATCTTTTATTTTCATTCCTTGTTTAGTTATTGGAACAAAACTGCCAAAGGATTTTGCAATTGTCTGAGCTGTTGTGTGAAACATGGCATATGGAATCACAGCTGATAGTAGTGTTAGAGGATGACATGTGTCACTTGTCAAAGAGCAAGAAGGGTGGCACCCTTACAAACATGCTGCCTGTTTCTTGAATGGAAAGGTTTCCACCTTCAGTGTTTGTGGATGAGGCTCCGTGGCTGAGGATAATAGAGACCCTAGAAAGACAGGACCAATTTAAAGGCTCGTGGGTGGGAAATAAACTAAGACTCAAGTCAGCATGATTAATGGAAGAGAGTCTTGACTAGCAAGTAAGAGGATCTTCAGGTCTTTGGACTTGTTTTCATTTTGTGTTGTGTTAAATGCATATACATCTTTTAAGACTAAACTCATTATGATACTATTATACTATCACTTGTACACATATACTCATAACAAACATAGACCCTTTTGCAGGTCTTCAGTACTTCCATCTTCGGGACTTCTTTCTAGATTGTTATCCTGAGACCTCTCAGGGATGTAGGTTGAGTTGAAAAGTAACTCTTCCAATTAACAAACTGAAGATAAAATCTGTAGCTCAATTATTTTTAACAACAGAAATTTTGTTTTACGTGGAAAACCCACATGTTAGTAGATAAAGGAAAGTTTTTTTTTTTTTTATACACCCTTTAGTTAGATGGGAAACGTAGCTGATATCAGGTGTAAACATGAGCTAATGAAGTCATTTGAATAACAACCAGATAAATGAAGTGAGAAATAAAAGAAGAAAATGTTGTGAAATTACCCACTTGAAGGTTTATTTATACTTAAACTTCAATAGTGTCAATATTGGCTGTAATTAAACCTAGCATGTATAAAATGTAGGGATAATACCTTCACTCCAGGAGTCTTGAATGTGAATAAGAAAGTGTTTATTTTGTACCTGTTACATATTACCAGCATATGCGTATGATACATAACCAGGAAAATGGAGCTTTGACCCTGCCATCAGGATAATGTAGGTGAAATAAGGAAGACTAATAGTATGTGTCATAATCCATAAATCATATGTTTTTTTTCAGAATATTGGTATCCTGGGAAGCTGGGATTTGTTAGATACTAGAATTTGAGTCTTAGTGAAAAATTCATATAAATACAAAAAAAGTACAGCAGCTCTTCTAGATCTGGGAAACAAGAATATGAATAAAGTCACAGGGAAGTCAACTTTGGTATGGTAGGTAATGGAATAGCATGAAGATGGCAAGTTTGGTGTTGAAATTTCATTTTTATTATGAATGTAAACAATTTTATTTGGACTTTGGCTTTGATTATTGAGTCAAGATATTGTACATTAATAATTACTGGCCTTTTTAACAAAGGATTGATTAACATAGATAGGCCAAAAAGAAAATTATATAACAATAGTAGGCATCATTATTTTTGGAAGCAATGGAGAGAAGAAAATGAAATGGATAGGAATAACTTTGGCTGTGAGGAAGAAGACATTATACTAATTCATGTTTGAGATTATGGAGATTTAGATCCGTTGAAATGCAAGAGGGTACAGACATTTGAAAGGGAAACTGAAAGGGTTTGGTGACTTTCTGTATAATCAAATATGTGAAAAATCCATTGTAAGCAGGAGCGATTTCTTCACATTGTCTTTATTTTCAGTATCCAACATAGTCTCTGGAACCAAGAAATCACTTGATAAATGTTATACCCAACCAAGGCAATATAACATAGTGAAAGGAAAGAGTTGAAACAGAAACCTAAGATTTAGGAAATTCTATCAAAGGCAGAAATTGGGATTGTGATAAGGGAGTACCTTGCCTAAAGGAAAGGTGTAATTTTAGCGATGTAGGTCTATGGCAGTAGTGAAATAGCCAAGCAAAAATGACTTGAAAGAAGTTGAAATAATCAAAGTTTGGCATTTCATTGGAAAACCTAGAAACATTCAGAAACTGATAAGGACTGGGAACTTGGAATAATAATGATGCTGTAATAACCCAAGGACTTCATATACTTAATAATATTGCATTGTCAAAATTTAAATTGAAATGGGGGTCATTTATATTTTAAAATATATTAAAATAATCTCATAACTTTTTCCACTGTGATTAAACAGCATGCTGTTTCTTTGATCTTGAGGCATTTGTGTAGTAGAGAACAATATGCAAAGCACATCAAAGCTGTATTAAGAGTAACTGTAAAGTACATCTCAGAATTTTGAAATAACGCTCAATAATACTAATTATGGTTAATAATCAGAATTTCAGATTGGAAATTCTGAGAGTAATCTTAAATAGTTTTATTCTTGTAACTTCTAGTACTCAAATTGTTAATCATGAGATCAGAATTACTCTGTTTTTCACCTAACTTTCATATACTAAAACTTTAAATTACTTCCTATAGTCTATTCTGTTTTTCTGTGTATCACACACAACTATGTGTACATAAACAGGGTACAATTATAATCAGCATAATCTCAGAGGAGAGAAACAATACTTCTGAGTTAAAATAGGATGTATATAAATTAATGTTCTTTGAGAAATTTATGTACTTTAAAGATTATATTTTCCTCTTTGACAAATGGATATGTAGAGATTAAATGATTTACAAAAGTCATTTAGTGAGTCAGTGACAGAATTAGAAATAAACCCTCAGAAGTTAGAATTATATATACTGAATAAAATCTATAGGACCACACCATTCTCTGCAATAGCAAAGACGGTATATTTTAAGCCAACAAATATGATTGGTTTACACTGTCAGAAGTCAAAACGTTAACCAAATTAAATGATCTATCAAAGACATGGCCAAAATCTAAAAATAGCCACTGGGTTTGCAGGTATTACCAGATGTATTCTAGGAGAGTTAAAACTAATTAGCTGTGTTTGCCTTTAGAAAGCCCCTTGACTCCAAGCAGCAGGGTGTGGGGGAGCGGTGCTGCCTTTAAGCACACCAGCCTTGCCATTTCAGGCACTTACATATTAGTAAAATTCAAGGCTCACTCTCATCTTCATTTCCATTAACTCTGAAAATATTGTAAATCAGAGAGCCATGCTCACTATGACTGCATTCTTGTAATCATTGAGATTAAACATTAGGTTAAACATTTTTTTTGGTTCATTTGTTTAAACTTTTACATAAAAATAACCATTATATACAGGTAAACATGTACCTTCATCTACTCACGAAATTTCCTCCTGTCCTCCTGATAGCCTTCCATAGATACAGAATCACTCCCGAGTCCAAACAATCCTCCCACTCATTTCACAGTACCTATAGTTAAGTAGTTCAGCAAGTAACAGTTACTAGGGAAATTTTGTATCAGAGGAGAATCATTCAAACTGGGTTTGAGTCTAGCTTCCTTTTGTGCCAATGCATATTCTGCATCCAAGTTTAGCCTTTTTGAATCCTACTTTTCTTCGTAAAATAGAGGAAATGATACCACCTTTGTAGAGTTGGGAGAATTAAAAGAAAAAATGTATAAAAGCTCTTTGCATAATACATAGTACTTAACCAATGGTTAATAAATGGTAGTATTTGGAACTCTATTAGAATGGCCCCTGTATTTAAGAAACAGTAAAACTTGGATATTAATGTGTATTTGTTTGCCAGGACTGACATAACAAAATCGTGTTCACGCTTCAGGAATTTTGTGAAACAAATTCTCAACTTTACTTTGAAATAGACTTTGTGATTAGAACCTCAGATGGTTTATTTCCATGGCATAGGAAGGGACATAATTCTAAAGAGGAGGTTCTCAAATGTTAACTGAGGGCCTCCCCGGTGGCGCTGTTAAGCGCTGCGCTGTGGAGCTGTAGGCAGCAGCAGCAACGGGACTAGTCGATGTCCAGCTGGGGAGATTCCCACAGGGCACAGCAGACCTCTTCTGCCTCGCTGGCTGCTCCCCTCAGCAGTGTGTTTCCGTTGATCTGACTGTTCTGTTCCCCACTCTGTCTCTGGTGAACCCTCTCACCGCCCCATGCCTCTGGCTTGTACGCCAGATTAAATAAATAAATCTTTAATAAAAATACGTTAACTGAGTAGCTTATTTAAAAATCAAAATACTGTGTACCGCCCAGAGGATCAGATTTATTGGGTATGGTTTGGATCTCTAATAATTTTCTATTGCTACTGCAAAAAAAGAAAAAAAAATTGCCATACTTAATAGCTTAAAATTGATGATCTTAAAGTTATAGAGGTCAAAGTCTGAAATAGATCATATAGGCTAAAATCATCCTTCTTGAGATGTAAGGGAGAGTTCATTTCTTTGCCTTTTTAATTCTTGAAGCCTCCTGCGTTCTTGGATCTTGGACTCTTCCTCCATCTTCAAAATACATCACTCCAACATGTACTCCTTTCATCACATCTCCTAGTGTTTTTCTGTTATAAGAACCCTGGGATCATATTGAGTCTACCCTTAAATTCCAGGAGAATCTTCCCATTAACACTCTCAATTCAATAGTAACGAAAATGCCTATTGTGTCATATAAATTAACATATTCACAGTTTCCTAGGATTAGGACATGGACATAGTTGGGAGGGGGGCATCATACCTAGTTTTCCACAAGGTTTGAGATTCTTTATATAATGTATGTCCACTAACTGATTTTGCTACCACTGGATACCTGGGAAAGCAGTGAGAAGCATTATGTAGTCATCAAATTGACTGAGCAGGTGGTGTAAGCCAAGGCAGGGAAAGGTTATAATTTAATCTCTAACTTTCTCATTCTCCCTATTCAATTTATTACCCCTGCCTTGTGCACATACATGTGTAAGGCAACACAGCATGCCTGGTAATGTAGCCAAAAAGGAATTTTTCTTTTGTGTTCAATTACTTTCTTTATAAGTCTTAGTGTAAAAGAAGTAAAATGAATACTATCATATTAAAAATGTGACCAGAGTTCTCAGAATTACTCACTCAAACTACTTTTAAAAATCTAAAAGGTAAGAGCTTAGTCTATTTAAGTATATCCTAGAAAAGGTAATATCTGTCATCAGTAGGTTTGAACAGGTGGCAGAATTTATTTAGAAGAAATTCTTCCCTGAGCTGAAAGAACACATTGACTAAAGACTGAAAAGAGGCAAGCATGGGGTTATTTCAGTGAATTATGAGAGGTGTAACTAGACTGAGCATATGGAAGATGAGGTGCTGGTCCTTCAGTGTTCCTTGCAGATTGCTTGTCTTCCTTAAGGCCTTACCTCATCTTCAAGACCAAATTAGAGCAAATGAGGTTCATGCAAATAAGGTAGTTTTTTTCTCATATCTTCAGGCCAGGGCAGTGGTGGATTAGAATCCAGGTTTCTTATGCTCAGGTGAGTGGTCACTTGACTACAGTGTTCACCTTATACATAAGAATTGAAGGAAATAGAAAAGAAGATAAATATGGGGTATTTGGAAATCTACTGTCATTTTCATATCCCTCTGCTAAATTTAAATGTTAAGAATAATACTGAATACAGAGGAATGAGGGGAGAAAAGCAGTAACAAGAGGAAATATAAGAGGGCGCTAGGACCTGATTCACCATTTTGTCTAAAAATAATTGTCCCCCTATCCTATAAATCACACTGCTCTTTGAGATGTATGAATTACAAATATTTAACTGGAGTATTACACATGAATTCCTATTGCTTGTGTGTGTATAGTGGTTAAATGCCTGTAAGAGCCTTTTCTTTTGCTATATAAAACTGCAAGGAAAAAACCAAACTGTATTTCCATTTGTAAAGCACTTTATATGATGTAGCAAATAATCAGATATTTGATATTTGCTTCAACATGATATGGGCATAGCCCTACAGAAACTAGACCATCTCTTTATATATCACTTTCATTCTATAGATTTTACTGTCTCACTCAATTCTGTATGATGCTGACAACCCTTCTCAGTTCCATTTTCTTTAGCCACATTACACATAAATCACATACAAAATCATAATTACCTGGTGCCCTGGTGATGATGAACTTTTAACTACTGTAAGACAGAGCTTTTATCCAAATATAAGACTTCTCAAATTTTATTTTAATATAATTTACATCACCTTTGGTGATCCAGCCTTACTCATTCCCCCAGCCAAATTATCCAACCCAAATATTTACGCTGTTCTGTTACAGATTCACATTAGCAAATTCTAGCTAATCCAGCCCTCTATTTATTACACAAACAGGGCATCATATCTCTTCTCTGAAAACCAGCCAATGTCAAATCCTTCTATTGAAAATGTCTATTATTTTATTCTGTTAGCAACATTTTGTTTACAAACATTATTTCATACTTGGCATCTAATTATACTCAATTCCAGCTACCCTAATACTTTCTACTTGTTTGTTTGATTTAAATCTTAATATTTATGATTGCAAAGCACTTTGAAAACAATGGAAACAGAATTCATTGGTTATTTTCCATTTTTTTGCCATAATTGGGTTTTATAATAATCAGTGAGAAATGAAAGTTTTTTCTTCTTTTTTCATACTTAAGCATGTGTAATGTAGAGGGGGTGTGTGGAAGAGTGTTTTAAAGTTTCATATGATTCCCAACTGAGTTTACAGGCTATGAGGATTTCAGCCGAAACAAATTTCATCAGTGTTCTAAAAGAGCAGTTAAAATGGGAAACAATACATTCCTGGTGGCCTAAGGATTAAGGCACAGTGCTACTACAACAATGGGACACTTCTATGTGGCCTGAGTTCGATACCAGGCCAGAAAGCTAACCCACATGGTACAGCAGACCTCTCTTGTTTTGCCCGCTGCTCCCCTCAGCAGTGTATCTCAGTAGATCTGACTCTTCTCCTCCCTACTCTGTCGCTGATGAATCCTCTCACACCCCACAACTCTGGCCTATACCCCAGTTCTTCTATGCAAAAATGAATGAATAAAATCTTTAAAAAATAAAATGGAAAACACTAGCAAGTAAAGCCCATACTGCCTTTAAGTTCCTAAATGTAGGTAACAAATATAGTAAAATTAGGAGCAAAATGTATTCTACTATAAAAGTAGAAAATTGATTCATCATTACTAAATAAGTTTCAATTAGAAATCTATGGACACAATGTAAATGTCCTATGAAGATTTCTTTTTTTGAGCTTATTTTATTATTGTCAGATAATAATACTGGTCAACAGCGAGATCGTTACTGACTTAAAAAGTCCCTAATCTGTGCTGAACATTACTATAAAACTGAAAATTTTTTATTAGCTCTCCTTTGGAAGATATTTCGTATAATTCATTTTATATGTTTCACCGTGTAAATTTATCCAGTAGGATTGCAACAACATCCTAAATCAGCCTAGAATGATGTAATAGTGCATCACATTGTATAATACCATCATGCACACGTCATCCAGAGTTGATTGCATCATTTTCTGATGCAATGCAATACTACTGCCAGGCGGCTGCTAAAGTAAGCTGACGTCAGCAGTGCACTATAAAAAGCCCTGTCATAAAGGTTGAGTATTGAAAATATTTCAGACTGAGAGAGACACTTTAAGCTATTGTTCCACGGAACTATTATTTTATCCATTTAGGCACAATACAGGACAGTAATGCCTCAAAAGTGCGTTAATACCATGGACAATTTCTGCTCTATTTGTGGGGAAGTGACATTTGCAAACTAGAAGAAGAGTATCACTTCACAAGTGAAGAAAGGTTATCATCTTTACTTCAGATGCAAGGTTGGTGACCAAGACAAGCCTTGGGCCCTGCATATATGCTGTGTTACATGTACAACACAGCTTTCACAGTGGTGAAATGGCAAAAAAACATCAATGCCGTTTGCAGTCCCCATGGTGTGGAGAGAGCCAAGCAACCACATAAAAGACTTGTTACTTCTGCTTGGTTCCTCCTCTTTCCAGTGGAATAATGAAGTAAAAGAAGTTGAGAATAGTCTACCCAAACATTCTGTCTGTATTGAGACCAGTTCCACATCGTAAGGAACTTCCTATTCCAGAACCTCCAGCAGAATATTCTCTTGATTCATCTGATGAGGACAAGGGTGAGTCAACCTGTTCTTCTCCTGTTCCATCAGTATGCAGTGATCCAGAGTTTCACTGTAGTGCATCATCAACCCCACACAGACTAAAACAGGAAGAACTAATTGACCTGGTTCGTAATTTGGGCTTATCCAAGAACAAGGCAGAATTGCTAGGATCAAGACTCCAGCAATGGAATCTTCTAGAAGAAGATGTCACAATTACTTTATAGCGAAAGCACCACCAGCAGTTGGAGCCTTACTTCAGAAAGGAAAGTACTCTGGTATTCTGTTCCGATATTGAGGGCCTCATGAATGCCCTCAATGTGGGTCACTTATGACCCACAAGACTGGAGACTGTTTCTAGATTCTTTGAAACTGAGTCTTAAGGCTGTGTTTTTGCATAATGGAAGCGTCTTCCATCTATTCTATTCCTGAACAGCTGTACAAGAGACAAGTGAAGAAATCTAAGACGCAGTCTATGACTTGATTTTTTACAGGTATTAACCATAGGTCTGTTACTATTGGCATGCATTTCGTAAACATCAGTTTATTGGAGATTACAAAAAAACCTAGAGCCAAAATTAGAATTTGGCTGTCATATTCGTGTTCCGCACATACAAATTGATAGGAAATGACTAATTTTATTGAAGTAAAATGACTTTTGTAAAAATTTGTTGACTAGTATAATTAAGCATTTCAGTTTATATAATTTCAGTTTGCCTTCTGTATTTTGACTCATCATAAAGTATACCTACAAGACCACTAAGAAAATATGTGTTTTACTTGCCAGTTGGTTGTAATTTTTCTAAATAAAAATAATGTAATTTATTATTTGCTTTTCTCATATTAACTATATTATATTGAAGTAACAGAAATAAGATCATAATTTGTGTTTACAAACTTACGTATTGTTAACTGTATATATCTGCATTGTGCTCATCACAAAAAGTCTAGTTTCCATCCATTACTGTACTTTTGATTCCTTTTATTCCCATTTATTTACCCCACTTCCCAATTTCCTTCTGGTAATCACTATTTTATTCTTGTAGTCTAAGAATTTGTTTTTGTTTTGATTTTTCTCTATCTACTTCATAGGAGTGAAATCATACTGTGTTTGACTTTCTCTGACTGACTTAATTTACTTAGCATCACATTATCTTGGTCCATACATCTCTATATATGATTTTGTTAGGTACTTTTCTTCTACACCCATTTTATTGAGACTTTTTTATCATAAATGGGTGTTTAATCTTGTCAAAATTTTTTGTACATTTATTAGATGTTCACATGGATTTTAACTTTTATTTTGTTGATGTGGCATATCATGTTTCTTGATTTGCATGTGTGTTGGACCATCCTTGTATCCCTAGAACATACCAACAACTATTATCAGTTATGGAAACTTTTTTTTTTTTGCAGTGAGATTTTATAATTGAAAGAAATCTTACCAGATTAGTAAGTTTTTTTTTATTTTTTTAAAGATTTATCTATTTATGCATACAAGCTGGGGTGTAGGCCAGAGGTGTGGAGTGGTGAGAGTATTCACCAGAGACAGAGTGGAGAGCAGAACAAGCAGATCTACTGAAGTATACTGCTGAGGGGGGCAGCGAGCGAGGCAGGAGAGGTCTGCTGTGCCATGTGGGAAGCTCCAGTTGTTTGAACTCATGCTGCAGTGGTTCTGGATAGTCACAGTGCTGTGCTTAACCCATTGTGCCACCATGGAGGCCCAGATTAATAAATTTTTTAATCAGTTGAAATTTTGATTTAACATTGAGAATATACTCTAGTCCAGAAGAACCATGTGCTGCTTTTTCTTGGGCTAGTAAGAAAAACAATGAAAAAATGTGTTATACAATTGAAGTGAAGGAGAAGATGAAGTTATGAAACCAACAGAACAAAAATTTCCAAATCATTAAGTGCTGGTGGACATTTGAGTTGTCATAGGTTTCAGTGATACAGGCATGGTGCATACTAATGAACATGCCTTTAGCTGTGAGTTAAATGTTCACTTTTGGTCAGGTATGCTCCCTGAGTCCCACGAAAATATGCCATTTTGCAAGAGTTTTAACACTAACTATGTTAGTAATTCCATGACTGAAAAAAATTACTTGCTTTTCATCTTTTTATGTATTATATGTTAAGATATATTGGATTCTGGGGTATTATTCATTTAAAATGGAATGAATTAAAAATAAATACTGACAATGACAATGATTGTTGGAAAATTTTAATTTAGAACATATAAATATAGTTTTATATTATAAAAACCAATGTGAGTGGCCTGAGTAATAAATATTACTATTTATTACTTAAAATTAACATTCCTACTTGAATTTTATTGGGTTTTAACATTATATTTGTATTTAACCTGTGTTTTTTGTGGTTTATTGTCATAAAAGTTGCACAAAAGCTAGAAGGAAAAGGAATTAATAGCTGGTTTTACATTTGCATGTGTTTAAGTAGCATTGTAATAAATATAACTTAAGTGAACACCAGAAACTTGCAAGCATTTTCCTCCTTGAAATGTTCTATCACTCAAATCTGAAAAACTTTGGCATAGACATTTTAATAGAAATGAGCAGAATTTTAACTAGATTTCCATCAAGGTTAAATATCCAATTTAAATTCAAAAGAGTTTAAAAATTCAATAATTTCTTGACATATGTCATCAGGAAATGCAAATTGAAACAACAGCGAGATGTCACTGCATGCCTATTAGAATGTACGTCACCAGGACCTTGACGACACCAAGTGGTGGCGAGGATGTGGAGTCACCGGAACTCTCATCATTGCTGGCTCATAAGGGTAATGGTGTAGCCACTTCAGAAGTCAGTTTGGCGGTTTCGCACAGAAGTAAATATAATCTTATCATATGCTCCAGCACTCACACTTCTTGGTATTTAGCTAAAGGATTTCATAACATATATCCCCGAATATGCAACAAAAAGTTACACAGAGATGTTTATAGCAGTTTTGCACGTAATTGCCAAAATTTGGGTGATTTTGATATTTCAATATAAATTCAGCCTTGGTAAATTGCACCATTCTGGTGAGTGATGTTGTAGTAGAGGAGGCTATGCATGTGGGGGGGCAGCGAGATATATGGGGAATTTCTGTCCCTCTCACTCAATTTGCTTGTAAAACTAAAGCTTTTTAAAAAATAAAGCCTTTTAATAATTCAATAATATTTTATGTTCTCATTTTTACTGTCTTTATCTTTTAAAAGGAATAACAACACAGATATTAAGAAGCTCCATTTTAGTAAAGTGCAGTTCGATAGAATTTTTGTCTTTAGGCATTAACTCATTTTTTTTTATTGGGGTAATATAATTCAATAATTCTAAAACAAGGGACTGTTGTTATTGAAGAAAATTTTTCGTTCATCCACATACATAAATTTCATAAAGGCAAAGCAGTAAGATATGATGGAAACAGCACATGAAATAGAGTAGGAAAACCTAGGTTCAAATCCAGCTTCTGTTAATTCTCAAATTCATTGAGGCTTAATTGCCTCATGAGTAAATTACAGATAACTACATGTAAACTTCTTGTGGGAAATGATGCAAGGGACATCAAATGAAATATCAAATATATAAGTACCTAATAAAAAATGAAGCATTCTCTGGACCTTAGTATTTATAATGTCCTCTGAATTTATCTGTTGAAAGTCGAGGTTTGTGTAAATTCATTCACATCTTCTTAATGAGTCCTACTAGTGGCAGTAGTGTTTACAGAGCACAGATGACACCTGTGTTAATTCAGTTTAATCACTTTTGTGGTTGTCCTTAGACTCCTAACACTTATAAACAGATGATTCAGTAAACCCAGAAGAGTTGGGTGCGTGCAGGAGGACTATGAACAGCAGTGATCTGGGGAACCAGAAGATGATGGACACCATGCTTTGTTGGAAATCCCCCAAGCCAAATTTATTACCAAACTTTCTCCTCTATGACATTTTTTTAAAGATTTATTTATTTATGCATACAAGCTGGGGTACAGGCCAGAGGTGTGGGGCGGCGAGAGGGTTCACCAGAGACAGAGTGGGGAGCAGAACAGGCAGATCGACTGAAATACACTGCTGAGGGGGAGCAGCAGCTGAGGCAGGAGAGGTCTGCTGTGCCATGTGGGAATCTCCCCTGCCAGGTATCGAACTCTCTTAGCCGCTGCCTACAGCTCTGCAGCATAGCACTTAACCACTGCGCCACCAGGGAGGCCCCTCTGACATTTTTTCTCCCCCCTCATTTTTTAAGTTCTTCCTCCCACCATTACCTTCCTAAATCTTTAATTTACCTAACATCACCTTACATTATAAGGAACGTAATACCTACTCCATGATATTTAGCAATCCTTCTATGAATACACCTCAGATGAAACAATGACTGATTAACTGATTTCAGGATTAGTGCTCTGGAATCTAGATGGTACTCAGTTCATATTTTGGCCTGGATAAGTTAATTAAATTCTGTGCTCTGTTTCCTTTATCTTTTAGGATTATTTTGATAATATTATGGAAAGCTCTTGGCACAGTCTCTGATACATTGTGAATAAAAACTGTACTTAAATATTAATGTTATTAATGATATCAATGATACCTGGCAATTTTTAGAATCTTTGCATTCATTAACTCAGTTAATGTTCAGTACAACCCAATGAAGTGGATACTGTTATTGATCTCATTTTACAAATGAGTAAGCTGATGTGCAGAGTTGTGAAGTGGCTTGATGAAAATGACATAGCAGATTAGCTATGCAACTAGATGGTCTGCATCTAAACTCTGCATTCCACTGAAGTGTCTTCTAGTTATCAGTCATATTATTACCATAAACCTAGGTCACTGTTAACCCCTGGAGTGTCTAGACACAAATTTAAAAAAGGCTTCCTTTTTTAAAGACACTTGACACTTAGTGTTGGAAAATGATCAGAATAATATACAAATGTGTGAAGTGTACTATATTAATAGGACCTCCTTTGCTTTGACATCCTGATGCAAGGCACAAGTGACACAATCACTTGTAGCAGAAAAGAAGGCTGAATAATCCTTTTTCAAGTTTCTTACATCAACATTAGGATTATCAGAAAAAGAAAAAATAATATACTTCAAATTCAATTGCAAGTATTTCTTTAATCTAAAGAATCCACAAAATATATAACTTGAGCCTAATTCTAAAATGAATACAAATGTATAAATTTCATGATTATGGCAGACATTTGTCAGCTAATTTGGCAAAGAAACTAGCCCAGTGTGCCTTTACAGAAATGTGCTATGTTTCATTGCTGACATCCAACAAGATTTTCATTTCACACCTTTATCTTTTTTCTCTGAACTCTCCTTTATTATTATGACTAAGTTCACATTGGCACTGCTTCCTGACTTTTTCATCCATGCTATAATACATTTGGTCTTTTACTAGTCTGTCATTTTGCTTCTTTTTTAAGTTCTGTGACCTACTCTGCTAACACAGTGGGGTCTATATTTTGCAAGGATCATATTTAAAACCTTCTTGTTAAAATGGCTGTCATTATAATGGACTCTCACTGCCTTCTGTCACCATGAAGCATCCCTACACTAGCTCATTCTAAGGGTCAGTTTAACAAATATTATTGCAATTCATGATAGGCCACTGTACTGTGTAAAAAGAGATTAAAAATAAATATAGACGGATTTAATAGTCCTGAAAGTTGTGTTACATTTCTAACCAGAATGCTAAAAGTATAGTTTGTTAAGCAGACTTGGAATACTATATCTGACACTATGAATGAATGTATGGACACAAGAGCATTACCTTTAAATGCAATTATAAATAAACTACAATAAATTCACCTTGTTCTGTATATGACATTTTCTCAGCAATCCAAGTTTAGTGAATATATCCTTGTATGCACAAGGAGGGGCAGAATAATTTATTATTGAAAGCAAAGCACTGTTTCAGCTTGTTCTTTGTCAGGGACTTTTACAAAAGCTTATTTGTGATTCCCTTCATATTAGATAAGGATGATTATAAAATTAGTTAACGTAAAAGAAAATCAGAGTACAGTGACTGCATTTCAGAATTTAGAATATTTTTCCAAATAAAGTGTGTGTGTGTGTGTGTGTGTGTGTGTGTGTGTGTGTATGTGTGTGTATCTTGGCCAAAAAAGTATAGGCCTCCCGTGGTGCAACAGTTAAGTGCTGCGCTGTGGAGCTGTCTACAGCATAGACACAAGTTCGACGCCCGGCAGGGGAGATTCCCACATGGTGGGGCAGACCTCTCCTGCCTCTCTGGCTGCTCCCCTCAGCAGTGTATTTCTGATCTGCCTGTTCTGCTCCCCACTCTGTCCCTGGTGAACCCTCTCGCTGCCCCACGCCTCTGGCCTGTACCCCAGTTTGTATGCATAAATAAATAAATCTTTAAAAAATAAATAAATTCTTAAAAATACATATACTACTTTGTCACATCATTATCTAAAGTACAAATAGTGTAAAATACTAAAAGTTAATTTTCAGATTGTTAGAAAATAAGGTTATAGAACTTAAAAGTTATCTACAAAAACTAAAGGGACACTAAGTATACTGAAAATCATGTACTGTAGTATGTGAATCCTAGAACTCCTGCATGAAGGAAAGGAGAAGTTGGTATGATTAAATTTAGAAAGGATTAGAAAATTCATGCCACTGTTGTGTGGCCAGAAAGAGAGATGAAAAAATAGAAGAGTTTTAATAACTTTTTGTGTATGTATCTACTCAAACAAGGTTGTTAAGAATTTTATAAGGTCCCCATCTCTTACACCATCATAAAAAATATATCTAGATAGATTAAAGTCTTAAATGTAAGAGTTAAACTGCTAGAAGAAAACATAGGAATAAAGTTCCTTGATGTAAGCAGTGGTAATGATTGTTATATATGATACCCTAAGCACAAGAAATAAAAATAAATAAACAAGAGAGACTATATTAAACTAATGTATTTCTGCATAGTAAAACCTATCAAGAATGTGAAAAAATGACCTACAGAATGGAAAAAAATACTTAGAAATCTTATATCTGATAAGGATATAATATCCAATATATATTACAAAAACTCAATAGAAAAAAATTAAAAATAAGGAAAAGACCTAAACCAATATTTTTCCAAATAAGATATATGATAATCAACAATAGGTATGTGAAAAGATGATCAACATCACTAGTCATTAGAAAAATGCAAATTATAGTGAGAGATCACCTCACACCTGTCACAAAGTCTATCATCAAACAGACAAGAGATAACAAATATTGGTGCAGATATGGAAAAGAGGGAATTCCTTGGCCGAATTGAAATTGTTACCACCACTATGTAAAATAGTGTGGAGGAGACTCAAAAAAATTTAAACTGCGCTTCTTTGTTACCCATCAGTTTCACTTAGACTATATTCAAAGGGAACAAAGACAACTTGAAAAGATATCTGCACCAAAATGTTCATAGCATTATTTACAATAACCAAGTGATGGAGAAATTTAAGTATACATTGATCATGAATGAATAAAGAAGTGAGTTATATCAATATCTATGTGAATATTATTAGTTATATATAGTTATATAACTGTAATATTATACAGTTATATCAACATCTATAATAGAATATTATGCAGCAATAAAATATAAGAAAATTCCATCATTTGTAATAACATTTGTTAACCTTGAAGGTATTATGCTAAGTGCAATAAGGCAGACAGAGAAAGAACTGTACTGTATGATGGCACCTATATGTGAAATCTAAACAAACTTATTGGAAAAAAAAAGATCAGACTTGTTAACAGAGGGAGAGGATGGGGGAAAGGGTATTGGAGAAAGATGTTTGAAAGTTACAATCTTCCAGTTATAAGATAAATAAGCACTAGGGAGATAATGTTTAATATATAGGAAAGTTGTTAAAAAGGTAAATTCTGAGAACACATAATAAGGAGCGTATTTTTCCTTTTTATTGATTGCATTTAAATGAGAAGATGTATGTTACCTATTGTGTTAATCATTTCACATTATATATAAATCAAACACTATCATGTGGTATACCTTCCACTTATGCAGTGATATATGACAATTATTTCTCAATAAAACTGGAAGAAAATCATTTTAAAGGAATTGTTAGTCTCTGGCTTCAGGCATGCCTAGATCTAGGAGTAACACCGTGTCATGGAGTTCTCTCACTCTCATTCTCTTTCAGCTTGTCTCTGAACTTGTCTCTGTTTCTCTTACCTTATTGGCCTTATTCTTTCAAACTGTACATAGTAGAATGCTTAATCATCAAAACCCTAGACTCTCATTAGCAATCAAAGGTAAGAGAACCTTGGCTGTGGTGCAGTGGTGACTGCATATAGAGCACATGGGCAAACTTTGATAACAGCAGCTAAGTCACGTGCATGCCTGTTTGTTGCTTGAAGTGGGTTTGGGCACACATGCCCTGTGGACAAGAATTCTCCAAAGAGATGAAATGAACAAAGCTGGGAAAGCATTCTAGAGGAAAACAAAATAGAAAGGGTGGAGAGTTTTGTGATATAAATGTCTTAGTCTCTATAACTTATGATATAACTATATATCAGGGGCTTTTTTTTTTTAAAGATTTATTTTTTTATTTATACATACAAGCTGCGATACAGGCCAGAGGCGTGGGGTGGCGAGAGGGTTCACCAGAGACAGAGCGGGTAGCAGAATAGGCAGATCAGAAATACACTGCTGAGGGGAGCAGCGGGCGAGGCAGGAGAGGTCTGCTGCGCCATGTGGGATTCTCCCCGGCCGGGCATGGAACTAGTGTCGCCGCTGCCGAAGGCTCCACAGCACAGCGCTTAACCACTGCGCCACTGGGGAGGCCCTCAGGGGCTGTTTTCATACGTAAAATGTCTTGACCAATAGCTATGCAACAAATGTGAATTTCTACATTCTTCAATTATTTTTATCTTATTGTAGTAAGAACACAATATAATATCCACCTTCTTAACACATTTGTATGTTCACAACGCAGTATTGTTAATTACAGACTCATCATACAGCACATCAGATCTTATTCATCTTTAATATCAGAAAATGTATGCCCATTGATTAGCAACTCCCTTTTCCCCTTATCTCAGTCCTAGCAACTTTGCACTTTCTTTTGCCCAGTGAAAAGAGTAATTATGTAGTAGGTCCTGACCAAAGTACTATATATGGCTCCAGAATTAACTTGGGAGTAAGAAAGAACCATATTTAAATCATATTTAAATCCATATTTAAACCATATTTAAATCCTAAACCTCATCTAATTCTGTGATCTTAAATAAAATAACTCCTCTAAGCCTTAGATTGTTTTTCATCTGTAAATAAGGATAATTTCTATTCTAAATTGTGTAAATTTTTTACTTCAGTAACATTGGTTTGCCATATGTATATTATGTAGGAGTAGAGATTCATACCTCTTCTGATCTATGTTACCACACTACACCTACCACCAAAGCAGTCATAATTCTCCACCACAGTCCATTGTGCCCTCTACTCCTTTCCCGGCCTCCTCTGGTATCCAAAATGAGGATATATTTTAACTTTGAGTAAAAGTATTTGAAGAACACTACAGGTGCTTGTCTGTTCAATAATTGGTAGGCATTTTATTATTAATCTGTTTCTCTTCTTGAAACTAATTTCCCTTACAACACTAAACAAATGCTATTTTAGGAATGGATTTATCAAAATATATCAAATGCCTCATAGGACCTGGCTTTCATTTTGGCTAAATTGCTCTCTGTTGCCTAGAATTCACTTATTAAGAGATAAATCTTTTCAACCCAATTTTAAAATGAAAATGTTCAAATACAAAATTTCATTGTGGAGATACAGTTTAATCTAACATACTACTAATAAAATATCTACAAGAGTAAATAGCACATCACTGTCTCCTCATTTCCAGTAACCAGGGGGAGAAAATAACATCAGAGCACATAAGGAGGATTAGGGCTTACTAGGTGGACAAGTGGGTCAGGAAAATAGAGATGGGGAAAGAGCAAATAAAATAGTGACTACTGGATAAACTTTACCAACTTATAGGCAGTGAAATAAGCACTTCAGTGCTTCGTATTGATTCTGTTTAGAGATCTTAGTATAGATTCAAAATGACCCTGACAAGTGAGAGCAATGGGACCAATTCCAACAAGATGAAATGCAATAAGGATAAATAAAAAGACTTACATTTACATTCACAAATCAATTACACAGTGATCTTTTCTTTCATAAGTTATCCTCAGGAGTACAAAGTAATATCACTACTGAATACCAAATTTTGAAATGAAGTAGAAAAACGTAAAATGGCACTATATTATAAGAGTGTGGGCTTCTCATGATAATGTTGAGAAATAACTGAAGTTTCTGGAAATAAAAATAAGTTACTCAAAACTTTTTTTTTCGAACTGTTGTTTTCCTTCAGTAGGATTGTTCAGCATAAGGAGAAGGCAGATGCAAGGGTCCCTAATGAGGCATTGGAATGGAGAAGGAAAAAAACTTAAGAATATTTTTAAATAGGAAGTATTTACATGTGTATTGAAAGAGAGAACTGTCAAAGATTATTGTAAGATTTTTAGCTTAAAAATGGTATTAGCAGGCATAAAATATTGGGAAAAGTATGTGATTTTAGGGCAAGATGAGTTAATGTGAATGTGCCTTCCAGTGTTTGAGAGTCATCCCAGAGGAGTTTGCCATGGGATGGTGCACAGGACAAGACGTCAGTGGAGATTATTATTTCTTAAATACTATATAGGTCTGAAAAGGTGATGGGAGTGCATCCATAAAACAAACTAAGAAAATAAAAAGAAAGGACCTGAGTGCTGAGTTCTCCCCCTGAGGGATGGGTGTTGGAGTGGGGACTGCAGAATGAAGGAAAGGAAGAGGCTAGAGAAGAGTTACCAGCAGCATGGGCTCTCATAAATTCACTAAATGGTTTGCTCCTAAAGTCATCATTAATTCATTTTCTTTCCGTATTAGGGATCTATATTTCATCCTAATTTTACTAAAAATTTGTAGAGGATGTGTTCTGGAGGTCAATTAGATTATTAGCTAATCTAATTTTTAGATTTAGTAACCTATTTTCTCAGTTCTTTTACTCTTTTTTTTAAAAAAAGATTTATTTGTGCATACAAGTTGGGGTACAGGCTAGAGGTGTGGGGCGGTGGAGTGTTCACTGGAGACAGAGTGGGGAGCAGAACAGGCAGATCAACAGAAATACACTGCTGAGGGGAGCAGCGGGCAAGGCAGGAGAGGTCTGCAACGTCACAAGCTGCCGACAGCTCCACAGCGCAGCGCTTAACTGCTGCGCCACCGGGGAGGCCCTCTTTTACTCTCTTTTTAGCATGTACTACTTGCTTTGCTAATGGACATTAAAAGCCAAAAGTCAATTGACATTAAAAAAGTTTATGCTATGGAAGAAATGAGGGGCAATATTTGAGTGTTTATCCTAACTAATGTGTTTCTGATGTTCTTGGCAGAAACATTAAGTGTCAACTACAGTAACATATTTCAATGTCCTGACACTTCTGGCAACTCATGTTTAGAAGCTATTCAATGGGAGAACATGGTAACTTCCTTTACTTTGTAGTATAAAATCCAGAAAAGTATATTTGAATGATCAAGAAACAGTTATTTTTCACCTTTAGTGAGAAAAGTGGGGCAGCAGTGGATTTTCCATAAAAGATGATACAAACATTACAATACCATATGTAGAAACCTACCATTTGAGTGAAAATATTAAAAACCATCAAGTGAGCCATTGAAACAACAAAAGCAAAATTTAAATGCCTACGCATACTGGTCCTTCTCATTGTGACCTTGTTATACTGTTCAAACATCTGCTAAATTCACCATGTTTCTTTAAATAAATACCTACATTATGAACTATCTCTTTCTAGAATTATAGTGGGTTATTTAAAATATTACCCAATCAATCAGAATACTTACAGTATAAAGACTAGATTGTGTGTGCATGTAAGAAGGAATGATTCCCATTCAGAATCATTATTAATAATGAAATAAAGGACAAAAAGTAAAGAAGGCCCTTTTATAGTCATGTCAGTATCTCCACCTTGAAAGTCATTCCACTGAAATTGTGTTTGGAAATTGCCAGTAAGCCCTCTTCAACATATCAACAAATGTTGCATCACTAAAAGTTGTCAATTATAAACATTACATATGTAACATAGATTTAAAGAGGTGTGTTGCATGCATGACTTTTACACTAAAAAATATGTTAGTGAAACTGGAAATGAAGATAAAAGGTAATCAGACTACTTTATGAGGATTACAAGTTAAAGCTTCTATCCAGATGCTCCTAAAGTGTTTTTTAATCAGTTTCATTTTCTCTTCTGTGCACCTGTTAGCAGAGATAACATAAGATCTATTCAGAATTAGTTGAGGCACTATATTTAGTAACAAACAAACCTACTATCAGATAACATCTAATTTGAAATCATTTGAATTTAAACATTTAAATCAGGAAAGATGACTCAGGGTAACATTTTCCTTATAGTTAGTATTCTAAATCAGTATTTCTTTGGGTTCCTATGTATAGTAGTTGTAGACTTATTTTTTGAAACCCTAACTTTTAAAAAGAATCCAGCCTTTTTTTTTCACCTTACAATAAATTATTACGAATGATATACTATAGATAGCTAAAGAAGTTTCCTTTTTCTTTTCCTTACATTCTATGTAAAGTTAGTCCTGTGTGAGGATGGACAGCCTTTAGGAGAGAGAGGGAGGGATAGATCTTGGTATTGAGCTGACTTCTTCCTTTCTTTCCATAGCATCTCCTCCTTTATATGGAGACAAAATTTAAGCTTCCAACTTACAATATTTTTGTCTAATGCAAGTGTTCTGTTTGTCTAATGCAAGAGAGAGAGAAAAAAGGTTGAAAACTTCAATTTTTGCATATTTGATAAAAATGTGCTCTATTAGGCTTTGTAGTCTGGATAAATTCATCTCAACAAACTTATATTCTCTTACAAACATACCAAACAGATACTGCAGTCAAATGGTATTTTTCCTTTTTCTCAACATCAAGACTAATGGCATGTAAACTTATATTTGTTATTTCTGCTCTACATGCATAATGTTAAAAAACACTTGAATTATAGTATTCCTTTAAAATGTTATTACTTTAAAACATGTCCTCAAAAATAATTACAAACTTATTTTACCTTTAAACAATGAATTCAGTTGCACTGTACAACTTGTTTATTAAAAGAAAGAGGTCACTGTCACATTATGTGAAACCAATAGGAAAAATATTTTGCTGATTTCTCCCTCAGTCAATTTATGCTGGTTGAATATATATACAGCAAATCTATATATTTATGTATTTGATATGCAAATAAAGCAAGCAAAACACTTTCAAACTGGAAATCTGTGACCACTTAAAATTACACACTTTGATGAGAACATATCTTTTTACCCAGTCTAAAGACGTCTGTTTAATAGGATCTACTAATTTTAAATAAGAAAACAATTTCAAATGTAAAACAATATTTGAAGAAGAATGAGTTATTTTCCTTTGGTACACACCAGTACTGAATCCCTTTGTCAATTGATACATACTAAGAAGCAACACAATCCTGAGACCAATTCAGAAGCTATGTGGTTGATGGGTTGCCAGTGTGCCAGTGGGGTGAGGGAAAAAAATGATCGGAGGCATGGAGTACAAAATGAAATTCAGTCCTTCCAGAAAAAGTGTCAAAGAATGTCTGCAGTTTCTGAAAGAACTTCCAAAATAATTTTTCAATTACACTTTCATATACATTTAAAAAGTATAATTTATTTTTTATACACATAGATCTGTACCATTCATTTTAAAGGCTAGGTAAATTCCAGTGTATTAATGTACTACATACAGTTGATTTTACTTGTCCTTCATTGATACTTAATTTCTTCCCAAATATTTTCTCTCTATTGCACCACAATACATATTTTAATGCATTTATCATTTTTTATAGTTTTTTTTCCACTGGAGTAGCATTGATTTACTGTATATAATTTAGGGAAATCAGTTCATAACTCCTCAGATTTATACCATACCACGTCTCCCATCAAATCACCCATAGCCCTTTACCCTAGACAATTGGGTACCTCCCCCTTTGTTTCCACTGCCTTCTCCCTCCTCTTCTAATAGCCTCAATTCTGCAGTCATATTTCTAGAGTTAATTTTGGTTTAGTTTTGTCAGTTCTTTTGTTTTGTTTCTCTATATTCCACATGTAAATTGAATCTTCCAGTATTTGTCATTTTCCTGATGCATTTCACTTAGTATAATCCTCTCCATTTCTATCCATGTTGTTGGAAATGGCACAAGTTTATCTTTTTTTTTTTTAATTTAGCTGAGTAGTAGTCCATCATGTGTTTATACCACATCTTCTTAATCCACTGTTCTGTTGTAGGGAACTGAGGTTATTTCTATAACTTGACTATCAAATAATGCTGCTATTACCATAGGAGTACATTTATCTTTTCAAATTAGTGATTTTGTATTCTGGGTAGGTATAATTTAGAACGTTAAATAAGTACCTGAATGTTATCACCATATTTTTCTGTCTTGAAAGACTTAGAGATCTAGAAATAAGTTACTTCCCCAAATTAGGCTGATTAAGCTAAAATGTGTGGTAGTCATATTAATAGTAACTTTAAATCAAGCTAAGATTTAAACAATGTCTAGATTTCAACTAACTGCAACTGTTCAATTATATAGTGGCTGAAGAATAATTTTTTAAAGAGTATGAGATAATCTGGTTATGACATTAAGCAACAAATATATATTTGACTGAAATGACTAAAATGTCTCCTTCCTTCTGTATCACATCCTTTCTGTGACTGACTGCTCCACTTATAAGTGTATGATGATAAAGTACACACCCAAATAGTGATGTTTGCAGGTGTAAGGGAAGTCTATTAATAATTACAGCAGATCAGAGACATAATCTGGGTATCCCCACACAGTCTAAGGTTAAATTATTTTTTTAATTATTTTTTTAAATCAAGGTTACACAAATAACTATGAGTTCGGTAATTATGTCTATATGCTAGTTATTTGGTGGTATGAACCTGAATTAGGTTTAATAAAGTCAAATCCCTGTTCTCATTAGTATTTTCAAAATTCAGAGACAACAGATTTCTGTGAGGTACCCTAGCCAACACATAGCAGCTGCGTGGCGCAGTCACAGTTGGAGATGGCAGCGAGCCATCATGACTCTAAAAACAGCAATTATGGATTGTGTTTAGAAGTTTACCATGTACATTTCTGTGTTTTTTCAAACATATGTGTGTGTCTGTGTGTGTGTGTGTATGCACACCCTCTAACTCCCTTCTCTACATGATAGTATTATTAAATGTTCTGGTTTGGGAAGGGAAGTTAGAGAAGCTTTATAGCTACATATTAATAGCAACTGAATCACTTGTCACTTTGTTCTTTTTAAACTGCCCATATAAGTTAGCAGTACCATTTGAAAGAAAATTTGATAATGGGAAAATGATGTTCTATAATAATTACTATGTGCAACTAAAAGTTGAACTTTGTTTTCTGCGAGACACGTTTGTTCTAGAGATAATAATGAGTGGTAACAAAATCTGAAAATATACAGATTCCAGAAGACTTGGTACATTGCTGAAATAAATATCAAAGATGAAACAAGAAACTGAAAAACTGTTTAATAACTTAATTGTTTAAGATTACCTTTGCAACGATTCCCTAACTAAAAATTATAGTATGCTTTTTTATCATATACCAAGGATGTCATATTTTCTATGTTTATCATTTAAATGTTATGATTTATTTAAGTCAATTATATTTAAGTAGCTGAGAATTCAGCACCATAGTTAAAGATTTTTGCCTAACTGTAATTCTCTTTAACATCGAATTAAGATATGCAGCAAAAATAGTTGAGGATCTTGATTTCCTTAGCAGTCTTCTACTCTGCAGGATTTAACAGCTGTCTATTGGTTGAAGGAAAATTTAAAGTTCCATTATGCACTCTAAGATGGTAACAAGGTTTTATATGTATTTAAGTTATTCAATAGAAACAGGTTTCTTTTTATTTTTAAAGTTGCATGTGCACTTGCTCTTTTTTTCAACAATTGTATGTTGAGTTAGTTCCGTACCACAGCTCTGGTGCCTGGAATGCAAAAAGGTCTATTGTAGGGGGTGGGTGATTACAGCGGAACTGGGTGAGTAAGGTGCCATGGCACTCCCAGTAAAAAGAAAAATGGACTTTCCAGGAGGGGTCCTGCAAGCTTAACTGAAAAAGTTGCTGATTCTCAGTAATAAGGAAAGTAGATAACCCATTTCCAAAAAGAGGAATTGTCGATGCAGGGCCTCCACCAGGGTGAGTACAGGAGACTTGTATTAAAGTGAGAAAAAGTGAAAGTTCGCCTATATTCTGGTAAGAGAATGGGGTGTTATCTTATGGGTTATGAGTAGTTTGGACCTTTCTATTAGAGAGAAAGGGAATTCTGTTAGAGAGAAAGAAACTGGATACATACTTCCAAAGAGAAGTAAATAATCAGATGTTCCCTGAAACACTGAAAATTCAAGTGGAAAAGGTTAGTATTCCCTAGAGCTTTACTTCTCCCAGTTTATTCATTTCCACCATTCCATTGGTAGCAGCTAGAGTTTGACTTTCCCTCTTTCATCTTCAACTCCTCTTCCTCATTCCTTGGTTGTTCTATAGAAATTTCCCCTTGCCTGGTGGCTTGCAGCATAATTTGGGGTAGTAGAATCCCGTAGACCAGTTAGAAGATGGTGTTTTATGTTAACACCTGCATATAGATGCTAGTCCATTTCCCAGTAATGTTTCTTTAAACTTAAAATAATGCAGAAATGATGAGTTAAATTTAAAACTCAAATGGCTATACTGTTTGGAATCCTCATAAAATCTATTCATAGTTTTAAAAATCATTCTAAAAGATTTAGTAAAATTTTGACTTTTATATTTCCATGGGGAATTGATTTTACTATCAACAGGTAAGCATCACAGAACCCACCATATGTGAGATGGTCATTTTGTCATACTTAACTTTAAGGAAATTGCCTGATAATCCCCAGCCTGTTTATGAATTAATGTAATTAATATCTAAGCTTACCAACTCAGTATTCTCAGGAAATGTTGCCACTAATAGGTGCAGATTTATTTGAGCACAATAAAATAAAAAATAGGTAACTGCCATTTTATAAATAAAAATCCAAATATATCTCCTAAACAAAATTTAAGACAACAGATGAATTGGTGCATGTGCTAAAGAACAGTGCCTTCTATTTGAGACAACAACGGAGTCATATATAAAAATAATGCAAAGTATCAAGTGTATGCTCTAAAATTTTCCTCTGATTATGTGAACATGACTGTAAAATTTATATCGTCTGTCACCAATTCAAATTCTATTGGTGAATACTCTTTTCCCATTCTCTGACCCCCAAACAGCTACAGCTATCTGTGAGATCAATCTCTGAATTCCTATCTTAAGTTGGATGTGTTTACTGGTTCAGGAATTCAATTGCAAAGGTTGTGAACATTTTAGAAATAAATGCAGGCTTGTTCTTTCTCTCCAGATCTACTTGCATGTTCAGTGCAGATTGCTAAGGCAGAGGAGAGTAGAACAGTCCCTTCCTATTTTTCTGGGGCACAAGGCAATCATTTACATATTTAAGTGCTTTGATGAAGGTCAGATATACCCAGTTAATAGAAGCAGGAAGCAATTAAGATGCACTTAGGGAAGAAAGCACCCATATATCAACAAAGCAACATTTTAAACAAAATAGCTACTGTCAATAAAACTAAAAGCAAGATTTTGAATAATGAGAGAAAATTACAGGAAGGAGAGAGGTAGGAGATCTGGTTCCAGGATTGGTTTTACCACTAATACTGTAGTTTTGAGAAAAATTTTTAGTCTTGTTTCAGTCTTCTTAGCATCAAAATGAGAATATTTCCTCTGGATCCAACCAATGGATCATTAATTTCCTAAATTGTATGTGTTATTGGTGTCAGAACTTCTTTCTCAGTAGTAGGGGGTGCAGGGGGTGCTCTGTAGTCCTGTAGTAACACTCAAGTGACTGAGCAGAATTGGGCTTGAATGCAGAATTCTGGGAGATTTTATTGAAACTAATATACTCGGTTGGACAAGTAGAAACTCTCAGGAACCTCTCTGTTCTGTCTCAAAAGGATGTATCTTTTGAACAGACAAAGATCAAATTGACAACTTTTCTCCTTGTCACGTTTCACGCATCCCCTTCTAGTTTCAGTTTCTTTCCCTCCATGAGAAACAAGCATGACTGTGACTTTGTCTTTAAGTCAGAGCTGACTGTTAGGAGTCATTTTCCACTACATTGAGTTTGTGTGAGCCTGTAACATTAAGCTGGCATTTTGTAGATTGTACCAACATCCATTTCAACTTGCAAAATGAATCCTTTATACAATAAGAAGGATAAGTATGCTTTAATTTAACACATCAAGAACTAGTTATCCCCAGGTACTGATAAATACAGGATGAAATGCAGGATATTAGAGTGCTTGTGTGTCACTTAATTTGGAGAAGCAGGGAAGATTTGATTTCAGACTCCATCTGCTGAAGTGAATAATCCAGAATAGCATCCAGTTGAAATTGGTCTGCAATGCTTGCTAGTGAAATCAAAACAACTACTTGTGAACAAACTGTATATAAAAGCTAAGAATACATATAATATATGAAGTTTAGGTATTATAAAATAAAATTGCCAAAGTGATTGCTATAAAGAAATATATTGTTTTTTGTTCAGAGCCTCTAAAGTTAAATATGGCTCAAGATAAAAGTCAAGTGTGAGATAAAGGCAGTTCTCTGAGTTAAAGTTGAAAGGATGGTTATTTTTTTTTATATTTTAATTTTTTTATTGTTATTTATGTCTTTTGCATTTTGTATTCCCCTTGGGCAGCCCACCACCAATTCACCCGTGATCCCTCTCCATGGTCCCCTGTATTCTCCTCTCTTCCATTTTGTGCCCTTATCCTCCCCTCCCCCCCCCACCACTGAGTGTCTCTCTCCCACCCGGCCTCCCTATAGTCCTGTTATAAGTGAAACCATTCGATATTTTTCTTTTTCTTTCTGGCTTATTTCACTGAGTATGATTCTCTCTAATTCCATCCATGTCGCTGCAAATTGCATGTGTTTATCTTCTTTCCATGCTGAATAGTATTCCATTGTGTATATATACCACATCTTCTGGATCCAATCATCTATTTTTGGACATCTGGGTTGCTTCCATACCTTTGCTATTGTGAATAGTGCCGCAATGAACATACGGGCGGGTGCATGTATCCTTTTGGATTAGTGTTTTTGTGTCCTTTGGGTAAATTCCCAAAAGTGGTATTGCTGGGTCGTATGGGAGCTCCATGTTTAGCAGTTTGAGGAATCGCCATACAGCTTTCCATAGTGGTTGGACCAGTTCACATTCCCACCAGCAGTGTAGAAGAGTTCCTTTTTCTCCACATCCTTTCCAGCATT